>BSBK01003426.1:455000-596788 GCA_027943335.1 Chamaecyparis obtusa | reverse complement strand
TAGAAAATTGATCCTTGTTTCCAAGTCCCAAGAAAGATGCAACCAATGTATAATCCAAGAATAAACTCATATCAAAACCAAGTCAAGTTATTATCATTATGATAAGCTAAGTATACCTTCAAATGTGATCAAATATGACAATCAGGAGATATAACCAAGTATCATAGCATGTAATTTGAATCAAGACAATGATGCAACCATGACCACCATACCATCTTGTATTTGACATTGGTGCCAACACATGCCAAAGGTGTCAATGCCTCCATCAAATTCTTCATATTTTGGAAACCAATATTTTATTTTTCGTTATATAAAAAGATGCACCTTTGCATTCATGAGTGGCCAAAGCTGCAATGAATGCATCACCATCTTCCTTATTGACCTCAGAATTAGAATAATTTTTGTCCTTCTTTTTTTATTGCAATCCTTATAGATGTGCCTTATCATACCACAATTTCACTAAATAGCATTGGAATTTCTATGGGATTTAGATCTCTCCATACATTTTGATCTATTATGCTTACCAAATTGTTGAAGTTCCTTCATACCTTTTTTCTTAGGTCTTCTACAAACAACTAGACCTCCTTGGTATTGATGGATATATTCATCCTTATATTTTTAGAAAGAAAAGAACCCACCACATCTTTAGTCTTCAAAAACTAAAAGAAGTACTATAGATGGCTATAACAAGAGAATTCCATGAAAATTATGCAAAGAACAAAGCAAGATCCAACATTTATCCTCCCCATGCATCTTGACACAACCTAATGGTAATTAAGACACCAACATATTGAATGCTTCTAGATGAATCTATAATTTGTCCACCCTAAGCTACTCTCAATGATTATAGTTTCTTCCTCAACAAAATCTTATTTACTAAACATTTATCTTGATACATTTGATCCATCTTCTCCAATAGCTTCTTGAAGAGGAATTTTTATGGACATTGATTAGAACATAGTCTACATGGAATAATTTGATTATATTGTAAGTTTTATAGTTCAATAACATCATAATTTAATATCCTTAGTTGGATCTATTGGTCTCATGATTGATAACCTACAACTGATTGAATATCTTGATGGAGTGAATGGACAAGTGAAAGACAATGATTAATGGTCACCGAGCTACTAAAGTGATATGTAAGACAACTAAATCAGTTAGTATATTGTCATTGATGTCAGCTAGTTTTGACTGTACTTATCATGATGGTTAAAAACATCTAGAGAAGAAAATGGTAAAGGAATGTGATATTGGATATGGGTGGTCCCACAATAGTGTGTCCCACTTTTTGGCCAACTTTGACATGGAGATCAACATTCTGAGAAAAAACTTCACTTTCGAACACCTATTTCTGCAAAACTATTAGGAATTTGAAGATGATGTAAACTAGAATTTTTTAGAATTTTCTTTCTAGTTTCTAAATATATTTTAAAAAAAGAAAATTAAAATTCATTTAGATTCATTTTTCCTTCTCCTTTGAAAAGTGGTTTGCGTGAAAAAACTATGTTTTTAAGGACTTACTATCACTTGGATCAACATAACTTTTTTTTAAAATATGATAACGATGTAATTATTTCAGATTATATTTGTAACTTCAATATCTAAATGATGCAATTGGTTTTATTCATTTTGGGTCCAATATTTCATAGTTTATTAAGTTCTAAAGTGACATTACCTTTAATTTAGACATAAGGTCACTTGGATCGCTCTAACTTGATCTCCTATATATCGAAATTCATTTTTTTCATAGAAAGGTAACACAAATACACTTTTCCTACATATTTTTCATAAAAAAAAATTTTAATTTACTATTTTTTCCCGAAGTCTTGAAGAGACAAGTTGTTGAATGACCAAACAACCTATTTTAGTTTAAGTAATATTTAAAAGTGATAATTAACTCAATATGTAATACAATCATATTCATTAGAAATCTTTGCATCATTTGACATCGTATGTTTGAAAAAACCATCTTGTTTGGTCCTTGTCCTAGGCTTGGAAAGATAATTTTTTTGTAGTTCACCTTTTTTCTGAGGGAAAAATTCTAGTTTAGGGGTCTTCGTATGAAGACCCCCCTTCACGTGAAGAAACTTGAGGGGCTTCATGCGAAGGGTCTTCACATGAATCCCCTCAAGTGAAAAGTTCGGCAAAGAAACACCCCGCCATAATTTTCTCCAGGGTACTTCGCATGAAGTAGGTCGGCTAGTGATGATATTGTTTTGTAAAAAAATTAGAATGGTATAAAAACTAAACATTTTGTTTCCATTTTATACCGAACTGCAATAAATTAATTCTCCTTTCTATTATTTTTTCTATTATTGATCAATTTTTACAAAGGCATTTTTTGGAGGAGGATTGCTATTTCTATTATTTTCAAAAGCATAATTTTGGAGAGGAGAAATATTAGATGAAAGTATTTTTGAAGAAGAGAATTTTTATTTGCAATCTTGTGGAAGACACTTTTTGGAGAGAAGAAATGGGGAACAAGAAAGGAAGAAAAAGTAAATCTACTAGAAAAAGGTCACCTGATACTAAACAAAGAAATCATGAAGTTGCATTGACATATTATCATAAAAGTAAAGAAGGTGATAGACAAGATGAAGTAGGAGGGTCAACTCAAGTCAAAGAATTGCACATTGATAAGGTGAGGATCACTCCCTACGAAAGCTCAAGCAATTGATGTTGGAGAATGGTCAAGATCACATGCTCCTATTAGTATGGATGAACTTTTAAATTTAGCTCAAACTGTAAAGAGAAATATTAATTATAGAAACTTAGATCATTTACTTACAAATGGATAAGGAGAATTTGAGATCATTTGCTAATGGTCAACCCTTAAGTCTGCTAAGAAGAAATCAATGAATATGATAGCAAGAGAAATATTGGCTAAATTTGATAATTTTGAAACACTTGAACCAAGCCCAGTTGCTTTCAGTTGTACTTATAAACAAAAAGTTGGAAGGGGCATTAAAATTATTGGGTATAGACACAACATCATTGAAGAAGAGAAAAATTGTTGACATGCAAACTGATATGATTGAAAATATTAGGAAAGGTTTGAACTAGGTAGGGAAGCGATCTCAAACTAAAGATAAGACCATTACAAGAAAAGTTATGTTGACATCCATTGTAGGTAACACTATGCTCTGAAAAAGATAGATATCTTTAGTTTCATCTCATTTTGGTTTTAATAGGAAAACAATATCACTATATGTTAATAGGAGAATACTTTTGGATGATAGCACCTTGGAAGCAATTGGGCAATCATGTGTAGAGCTCCTCATTCTGATAGGATTGATGAAGGAATCAAAAATTTGGTCACATTATTTTGGATGGATAATACACGTCCTTCATCAAAATAGTAGATATTTTATTAGACATAGAATTTTAGCTAATCAATATGATATCATATGAAACATTGGTTGGACACAACACAACATGAAATGTATGTGTCATTTTGTAGTTCCAATCCTAATATAAAGATTGGGCAAACATTGTTTGAAAGATTGAAGCCATATTAATAAATCAGGACAAACAAAGTGTTTGAAACTTCTTGTTGTCCATTATCATATTGAATTTGATCTCCACTATCAGATTTTTGAAAGTTTGTAGAAGACACTTATGGTTTTGAAAATCCTCCTCCTACTAGATGAAGTGAATTCGTCTCATCCATTTTATGTGACAAAAGAGATGATGTAGCTGGACAAATAAATTACACAAAATGAATATGTCAAACATGTGTTGATTTGTCTCTTTTTCCTTTGAAAAATGAAATATTAATGTAACAAAGATGGTAAATTGCAAGAGTTTACAAATATGTAAAGAATGAAACAAAATTTGGGAAAGAATCCAAAAGGTTAGAATATGTTGAAGAGAAGATAAATGTTGGAGTATTTATGGAAAATTTTGAAAATTGATTCAAACCCTACATTCATCATTCTTTTTTTCAAAGTGGCAAGCACAACAATTTCCAAACACTAAGAGACAATTTCCCACTTGGAACTATTGTATCAGTTGTTGATTTTGTAGAAAATTATTCTTTTGTTCATCAAAAGGCAATTTAGTCAAAATCTTATTTTTTAGAGAAAATTACTATTATGGTACATTTGTGTTATCAACACGCACAACTAGATTTGGATGGTAATTCAGACCACATTTGAAGCATGGGTTATCAAGAAGGAATATCATTTTATATAAGTGATGATAGAGAGCATGACATTCATTATGTAGAACACTGCTTCAAAGATATTTTTTGCAAATTTGAAAGAAAGAGGTATAAAAATTGATAAACATTATGTTTGGTTAGATGGATGTGCTACACAATTCAAATCATCAAGACCATTTTATGCACTATGTAGATATCATCATAATGAAAACATACCACATGTCTGGAGTTTCTTTGAGAGTGGACATGGAAAAGGTGAACATGATGGTGTTGGAGCTTGCATCAAATGTGCTATACGAAAGTATCAAATGAATTATAAGGGAGTTCATATAAAAAGTGCACTTGATGTGGTTGATTGGTGCAAGACACATTTCACACCAAATGAGAATGACACATCATCCAGGATTGACTCATGCGGTGCCACATAGAAAATTTTGGGAGATGAAAGGTATGCACACATTTTAAAATTATTTGAAAGTGTTTAAATTTTTTCGGTATTCTTTATTCAAATTATATTTATAGAATGAATTATATATGCAGTTGTTAGGTGTGGATAGAAAAATTATGCATGGTTGCAATTGGATAGAAAAGATGTGATCTTTGCATTCTATTATGAGTACGAATTATGTTGAACACTAGGGACTACTCATGCTTTGTTGTCACTGCACTTGCTGACAATTATGAGGAATGCATCAATCAAGACCATGGATATGTAGAGGTGCATGTAATCTAGTGCACTAGTTGTTATTGATACATTTGATAGAGATGAAGATGAAAACTTCAATGATGTCCCTTTGATTTTCTAGCTAATTACGATCATATTTCAAGATTGGTCCATAATTGGTAAGTATATATATTTCACATTATATGGTCCATTGATCTACATGTATAGATAGATAGATAGATCTATAGATTGAACTAAGTAAATTTTAAGATCTCACAACATGTATATATAAATTTACTGTGCAAGAGATGTCTTTGCAGTGATTGTTGAGCGTGGAAATGTAGAAGGAGTTGGTTATTGTAATACCCCAAAAATGGGCTATAAGTTCATTAACCTCCTACATCGACAAATCGAACAAAATCGACATCAAAGTCCTAACCTAAGGCACATCTTAACATCATCGAATCATAATTGATTAATCTTAAATTTTGCATCGGGGAATATTCCTAGTAATATTCCTAATTATCTTAATTATCTTTAATTTAATGATTATTTGGCGATAAATCACATTTATCCTAAAAATTTGATTAATTGAATATTTATTCATATTTAATTAATTAGATTTACTATTTTCCACTTAATTGTGTAATTAAATTTAATTTCTATCTATTATTAATTGTATTATTTAATTTTGACAATAAATCAAAATTCCTATCTTTAATTGATTAAATTTTATTTAATTAATTAAAGCATGTTGTCATTATTTAATAATATAATTTTTTAATAAAAGTTTGGTAAAATAGTTAATTAACCCATAAATTAATTATTTATTTTCAAGAATCAGTTGAGTTGAGGATAAATCCTTTATTTATTTATTTAATTCTTAATTATTATGCATATTCAAAAGAAACAGTTAAACTCCAAATCAGAAAATCAATGCAAGTTATTGACTTTTTGGAACTCAACATCCTTTTGGAGTTCAAAAGCTGATCTAAACTCTAATTTGAGTTAAAAAGCTATTTTTGCATGTTTTTGCATGATTTAAGAATTAACTATCTTCATGATCAGATAACTCAAAAATCAAGATGAGTTAATTTGAGTGATTTATGGCTTTTATCCATGCACCTCCCCAAGCCCTGGATTTCTATAAATTAAATGCTTTAGCTCTTCACAAATCATCTCATATTTTGCCACAATCACGTTGGAGAATTAGAATTGAAGAATCGAAGCTCTTGCGAATCGACATCTTTGTGAGATCAATCTTATTTTTGCATTCATTTAGATTCATATTTCATATCATTCTTAGATAGTTTCATATCAAGTTTTTCATATAGATAGATTCATATCAGTTTTTATCATTCTTATTCCATAGAAAAATCCAAAAAAATAGAATAATTGCATTCAATCTCATATCCATCTTTTGCATTCAAATCCTTCATTTACGTGTCGTCTAGGTCACTGATCTCGATAAGAATCTGAGAACATTAATCTCGCACCTATTAGAAGGCAGTAAATCGCTTGGTTAGATAGCTTTCAATTTTTGCACGATTTTGATTATCACTAACCTCTAATGTTTTACTGAGTGTTGTGTCTAAAGATCAGGTACAATTTTCACACACACATTTCTGGCAACCCAGCGTGGGGCAACCCACCTTTGCATGCTGGTTTTGATTTTTTTGGGGAGCTAAAACCCCAAAGTTTCAAAGATTTAATTTTATCTCCCAAACGGCTTGTAATTTTGGGTCTAAATTTTTTTTTTTAGGTTGGTAACATGTCATGGAAGCTACAGTAAAAAATTTAGAATTTTCTAAGATGTTTTGAATTTTTAATAATTTTTTCTTGAAATTCTGAAAAAAAATGAATATCTAACAAAAATCAGCATATTTTTTAGAAATTTTTATATTTTTGGAAAGCTCTTTAAATTATATAGGGGGTCCATTCTTTGTGTTTTAAATTTGGACGTGATATCATAGCTCAAATAGTCAATTTACAAAAATTGGTCTATTTTGATAAAATGGCTCTCTAGGGCACAAATGAAGAGATTTTTCTAAAATTTTTATATTTTTGGAAAGCTTTCTATTTTTTAGTAGGGGTCTCTATTTTTAATTTCTATTTTTGTAGCCAAAATCATATCAAAAAAATTAGATCTTGTTGACTAGGTCAAATGCAGCAAAAAAAATAAAGTTTTGTGATGGGTATGCACTTATTTTTTTTACATGGTTCAATGAATGATATGAGTTGTCATTTGGGTTGATTGCTAGTTATTATTACTGATAATAATTGATTTTTAGAGCTAACCCTATGGTTTTCATAAGTTGAATATATTTTGCATATCTTGTTTGCTTGTTGGAGAGTTCGTCACTTGCTTGTATGGAAAAGCTCAACAAAAATTGCTAAAAATCAAGTAAAATCTACTAAGCACGTTGCAAGGATCCCAGGTATTCTCCTTCATCTAATAATATTTTGATTTGGGACTTAAAATAAATCTCTTATGTGTCAAGCTTGTGTGCATCTTTTCATGCTTTTGATCTATTTCTACACTTGCATAATTGATACTAGGTTGTGAACCTTTAAGGATTCATTAAGTAGTCTTAGAATACTTGTGATTGATTTTGATTGCTATCTTGGGTTATTGGACTTGCTAATCTACCGGCCCCTCATTTCCGCCCCGTGGTTGCAATCTCAGCGCCATAAAGGGGAGGGGTCAACAAGACAGAAGCGTTAAATGTTCCACTTGGCAACCCTTTTGTACTTTTAGGAACTCACTTATTTTCTAAGTTGGGGACTCATTTTTAGCTTGTGTGAGGTGTTAAGTGTTCCACCTTGTGGACTCATCTCATATTCACTTTAAGCGTTAAGTGTTCCTCTTTCTACTTTTTGGGTACTTTTGGTAGATTTACTTTCGGGAATATATCTGTGCTCACATAGTAATTAGGCCCTATGAACACTATTCATGATTCTTGAAAGATTGGATTCCCAATGAAATCTTTCTTGATGATAGAATCCTTGTAGGAAGGGAGGATACTTAGTGCGTTTCACATTCAACTTGGATAGTGCATCTTCTCTTATTGATCGACACATTCTCTCTCCGGAGAGGTTGATAGATCACGTAGGGTTGATATCACGAGCTTTGGTGAATCAAAATTGGTTAGTGTGTCTTCTCTTATTGATTGATACATTCTCTCCTCGGAGAGGTTGATAGATCACGTGGAGTTGATATCATAGACCTTGGTGGAACAAAACTTTGTCTTAGCGTGTCGGATTAATCTGCTTGCTTTATTTGGGTTAAAAGTGAAGAGGTGTCAAAACCTTGAATCTGAAGCCAAGTCCCCTTGTGGTATACTATTGTGAGTCATCTTTAGAGAGGGTTAACCGTAGCAGACAATCCCTTCACAGGGTAAACTGCATTGATGGAACCTCAAGCGGTAATAGCCATTTTCACCATGGTAGTGACAGCCGCTATATAAATGTCCTTGTGGAAGAAATCTCCATGGGTATGGTTCATTGTTGGGTTGTCAGATCTCCCTAGCAGCTCTTGAAGATTAAGTTCTCGGACTGTGTCAAAACCCTGGTGCGCCGGGATTGGAGTTCACCCCTTTGAATCATAAAAGTTGCAGAGTCAAACCATTATTAAAAACCCTAGAGAGGCTAATTTTTCATTCTCAGGTATATGTGTGTTATTGCAAAACTTTTCAGAACATACACAATTAGTACTCTTAGGGATTAGCACAATTTGGTCACTTGATTGTTCATGCGCAAGGTTGCTTTTGCCCTTGTTCATTATTTTCAAACGTGCTTGGAATCACTTGCTTGCTATTTTGCGTGCTTGTTTATCTACTTGGCTATTAAAAATGATCAAATCTGGTATAACCTTCAAAATCTGGATAGTACAATTTGCAAACAATTCAAAATTGAAGACCTTAAATTTTGCAAAAATTGACGTAAAATCTTTCTGGAGTCAAAAGTCATTTCAAGAAGTTAAAAGTTGTATGAGTTTTGTCAACTGTCATTTCATTGCTACCCAACTATCATATGAGTTTAGCAACTGTCATTTCATAGACTACCCAGTGTCGTACAAATCTGCAGAGTGTCATTTGGAAAAAATTGAGAGAGTTGTCAGAAATTGTCAAATTGCAAGATATCCAATGTTTCCAGCCTAGTTCCAGAATCTGTCAAAAATATCATTGTGTCAGGAATAGAGCAATAGCTATTGAGAATCAGTACACATGTCTCAAAGAATTAGTAAACAAGAGGAAGAAGCTCTGATCACCACTATAATGAAACAGATACATGCTATGCAAGTCTAGCTTGACAAACTTGGGAAAGAAAAGGAACCTCTATACTCTTTTCCATTTGATAAAGACTTGTACATGTCACCATGCCCCCGAAAAAAAATTGAGCAATATGATACCTCTTCTACGGAGAGTGACACATCTAGCTTTGAAGACTATGATGACTATGATGACAGAAAATGTAATGATACCTATGACACCTCTATTCCTAAGAGTCCTCCTCATTGTCCATTCCTGCTTACTACAAATGGGCCATCACATTGGATAGATCAGAAGAGTGATCCATATGATTCTGATTATCAAAGAGACTTTGATGATTTCTATGCACAATACCCAGATGATCCATGTGTTTCACTTGAGGAAGAGAAAGTTTACCATGCTGATTATAAACATGCATACTATAAGGATATCTCCTCTAAGAACTCTCAGGCTGAAAATGAAGATTACACTCTCAAGCAAGATCATGTTAATGTTGGACCTTTGTCTTGTGATGGTTCCCTTCCATCCCCTACTTCCTCCAATACTCGTACATTTCCTAAAGCTTACGAGTCTTTCAAATCTTTCACAAAACCTTCATCTGACACAAGCCCTAATACTTTTCATGTGGTTCCCTATAGTTATCCCCCAGGGCTACCTCTTAAAGAAACTCAAGCTAACCTTCACTTGATTGCAAAGACTTTCAATAATGATAAATCTAAAGAGCCTAAGCCTTCATATGCTATAATCCCTACTTCAGCTAGTCCTCCACCATCTCTTCCAAAGTCATCCATACAATCCCAACATGCTTCCTTGTCCTTAGAAGTGGCTCCATGTCAAGAGGACTCTAAAAATGATAAAGAGAAGAACATAAAGAAAGATCAAGATCAAGAACCCTCCATGTCATCCACTCCTTTTCCCAATGTCTCTTATCTGCTTCATGGTTCTTTTGATCCTATACACCCTTTTTCATGCATTCCACCATGTCTTAAGTCTTTGCCTAAGCAAGATCAAGCTACTACTTACACTGTTGAGCTTATTGACAATCAAAATGACCTTACTACACTTGCGCTTTCCAAAGATGATACTTCCATTAAGGTTGGTAAAAATAGTGTTGTTACTTCCAATGTTAAGCCTATTGAAAATCAAGAGACAAATTATGTGCTGGTGCTATCCAAAGATCCTTGTCAAGATCAAAGTCTTCCATCTTCTTATTCTACCACTCCATGTTCACTTCCACTTTCTACTCTTCCTAAGTCTTTGCAAGCTTTGAACAATCCTATCAAAGAAGGTGCTCATATTCAAGATGTCCATGATTCTATTGAAAATTCTAATGCTCACTCTAAAGATGCTGATATCCTTGGTTGTCATATAGATGCTGATAAACTTATTGATTATCCTTTTGCGTCTTCCACTTCCATCCTTGGACCTCTTCCACCACTACAAAGATCTTCACGCCTTCCTTCCATCTTGGGTCCTTATGTCCCTTCACTTTCCCCTCCTAACTCTCCTAATTTGCCATCCATCTTAGGTCCTTACATACCTCCATCTCCCATCTTTCCTCAAGATCAACATAGATGCATACCCTTGAATCTTTTTCATCCACCCACCCATCTAAACCAGTCATATCCTCCCTCTTCCACAAGTCCCAAGTCCTTTGGAAGTAACTTGAATGTTTAATACAAGAAAAAGAAGCAATACAAGAATCCATCAAAAAAAGATCGCCATGTCTCCTCTAATAGACATGGAAACATAAAGTCAAAAGAGATATCTAAGAAAAAAATTACAAGACAAGTATGGGTTCCAAAATCCATCATTGAAGATATTCTCTCTAGATCATCAAAAGGAAATAAAAAGCCTACGGCTATATGGACTCCAAAGTCTCTCTTGAAAGAGTCTGGTGTTGAGCAAAAAGTGAAATTGACATTCAAGCTTCCAAAGGCTTCCACTACATCTCCTTCCAAAAATATTCTTCCATTTCATGCGCCCAAACCTCAACCTCTGCTATCCATTCGCCATATTCCTTCACGTATTCCTTCATTCATGATTCCTCTATTATCTCACCACCCTTCAAGGTATGTGTTGATGTTGAATTTGCCTTCCTTTCCATCTACCCTTTCACAATCCTTTCATTCATTATCCTTCTACCTTTTATCCTTTTTCCTCACTTGCCTATTCCTCCTATCTTCCAACCTCACTCACTTTACATAAAACCCTATCCTCCATTTTTCTCTTCCATCTCCTTTTCCCTATCAGCATCTTTGAGCATATCATTTGAATCCTTGGTATATCATGGTTTATCCTTTCAAGGAGCATTATCTAAAAAGCTTGCCTTCTTCTAAAAGAGAAATTTAAAAAAAAAAAAAAATTTAAAAAAAAAAATTTGAAAATGTGCCTTGGTGAAAACCTGGAAATAGGCACCTAGGTAGCAAAAGTAAAGAGAAATAAATTCATCTTATGGTGAAAACCACTTCCTTGTGGCACCTTGGATAAGTACCATGATGAAAACCTGGCAATCAGGCATCATGCGTAGTTCTTCTACATATTTCATCCATTCCATCTTCTCTCTTTGATCTTGACAATGTTGATCTATACACGAACATTTGGCTATTTTGTGAGCTATCTTACGGTGATCTTTCTTTCATTCCTTCCATGTTTAGCCTTCATATCCATCTTCCTCCATTCATTTTCGCCTATCGCTATCTTTTTCCCCTTTGGTCTTGATCTAATAAAAGAAAAAAAAAAGAGTAAAACATGATGCTATGAAGCCTCTTGACATATCTACTCCTTTGGACTACATCCTGTCCTTCTTTGGCAGTACACTTTTGTGACTTATATCCTATGCTGGCCTTTCATTGCTTGTCCAAATGCACTTTACATGAAAATTTTTCCCTAGTTTGAGTATTCTTGAGGAGTTTTCCCTTGAGGATTTCTTCCCTTCATTGTCCTTCATTCTCTTGTCTTCCATCTCTTCCACTAGCTTGCTAATCCCTCTTGTTCTCCACCTTGCTAGACATTGAGACTGCACGATATGATCTTGCTTGGGAGTTTGCAAATGGAAAAAGATGCTATCAAGTATACCAAGTATCAGAACAAGTATCAGAACCAGTATCAGAACCAATATCAGAACAAGTATCAAAACCGGTATCAGAACAATTATCAGAATCAGTATCAGAACCAGTATCAAAACAAATATCAGAATGGGCCTATAGAACTAGTATCAGAACACCTATTGGGGCTACACCTTTCATTTAGTTTATGGGTCTGAAGCGGTACTGCCTATTGAGGTTGAAATCTCATCACTCAGAATCAGAAAGCATGGACTTGTCACTGATGAAGACTACAGAGTGTCTAGGTTACAAGAACTTGAATTACTAGATGAGTGCAGACAAGCAGCGTATGATCATCTCAGAGTGTATCAGAAAAGAATGTCTAGAGGCTACAACAAGAAAGTCAGACATAGAGAATTTCAGGTTGGTGATCTAGTGTTGAGAGAAAATCCTAAAAATCAATCACATCGAGAACGCAAGGGGAAGTTCAAACCCAATTGGTTGGGTCCCTTTGTTATCACTGCTACTTTTGGCTCTGGTGCCTATCAACTCTCAACCACTGAAGGAGAACAGCTCCGAGAACCAATCAATGTTCTCCATCTGAAGAAATTCTACGCCTAAGGCATTCAGTGCTTGGTAAATGTCTTGAAAAAAATCTTAAAAATTAGAAAAAGTCCTGAAAAAATGAACATCTTGGTGAAAACCTAGCAATAGGCACCTTGATGATTCACAAAAAAATCAAAAAATATCAAAAGTACAAAAAAATTGAAAAAATGAAAAAATACAAAAAAAGAAAAAAAGAAAAAAAAGTGCCTTGGTGAAAACCTGGAAACAGGCACCTCGGTAGCAAAAATAGAATCTCTACCAAGATGGTGAAAACTCGGCAAATGGGCGCCACTTGTTCCAAATGCTCCATCTATCAGCACAATCTTGGTCTTTCCCAGCTTTCAGTCTTGCTTTAGTTTGTACATATCTCCCGGTTTGTTTCTGCATATCCTGGTTTCAATAAGTCGGTCTGTACACCAATCAGCTCAAGCGTCTGTATCTTATCAATGTTCAAACTTGGGGGCAATCAATGTCATATCCTATGGCCTCCAATGTATCTTAGACGTGTCATATCCACTCAGAGTCCTTTGAAGCTTCAAGTTGAGTCAGTTAGTCAGTCTCGTCTCCAGAAAGGATTTTGCATCAACAACAATCAAACATCAAAACTCAACTGAAAACAATATGTGCTTTTCATGCTTTTATCTCCTTGTATGCTTACTGATTCACATTGAGATTTTTGCATATTGTGTCCCTTCAAGCTCTTCGATGATGTCCTTCATAGGATTTAGAGAGTGATGACTGGAGGCATAATCTTTTCTTTGTCTTCTGCTTGTATGTGAAAATCTAACAACTTTAAAAATTCTGGATTGAAATGGTGTCCGACTATAAGAGCCTCTATCTCAAATTGGATGGCCATGCGTACCTCGACCATTGATACCCAAAAAAAATTCAAGGACGTTTGATCTAACTATTATCTTTTTGAGTAAGTTCTTTCTCCTACTGTGGAACGCAATCTTGCCTAAGGATGTGAACGATAAAGGGTCACTACGGGTAATTCACATTGGATTTAGAATGATCTCTTGACTGTTTGATGTGTTTGTAACGCAAGGCGTACTCAGGTCATCACAACGTTTATGTTTTGATGCTTGTACAAATTGCTATATCAAAATGGACATGATATTCAGGTCATCCTAGTGTTTGTGCCTTGGTGCTTATATCTAATCCGACATTCCAAAAATAAAATCAAATATTCATATATCCATGGTTGTTGACCAGTGGGTGTTGTATTGATTCTTGCGCATACAAATCGATATTCATATGTCTATAGTTTCATAGCTAGTGGGCATTGTATTGATTTATCCAGTTACCAAAAAGTTCAATGATGATAACAAATCGACATATGATCAGTGACTAGGTCCTAGGTCTTAGGTTGCATTTTATTTTGCATGTCTCATTGCATTTTGCATGTTTGCATGATCTCACAATGATTAAACGAACTCCAATGCTTAAATGATTCTTCAAATCGCATCTTCCAGTCTAACAAGAGCTGAATCTCACACGAGGGTTCCTCCAATGAAATAGCAAGTAGAATCCTTTTTCGGGATCAAAATTCAAATCTGAGATCATTCACATTATTAACTACTTGCATATTCGACCTTCTATCATCATAGAAATCCAGTATTCAACTTAACTGATTATCTTACATCAAACTATCAAAATTTCAACTTGGTCAACCATGGTCAACTCATGGTCAAACCTAGTCAAATTCGGTCTCCAGGACCTCCAAACGATGCAGAATGCGTTCTCAGATGTGTATAACCACACTTCTCAAATCAATTAACACGCTTCTAAACTATAACGCTGACTTTTCTTGTCAGATTTCAATTTTAATCCCGAAGGGGGCATGGTATTGCACATCATTCAAAGTCTGTAAATAAAATTCTATCGATCAAGTCTATCAATATCTTTCATCAGTGATCAAGACAAAAATCACGTCTAGTCGCTGATTCATCAAAAGTCCTCATCGCTCGGGGCAAATCTATCATCACTTGGGGCATATCAGATTCATCGATCCATATCAATCTGGTATTCTCCTAATCTTGTAAACTGTATTATTTTTTGCAACCATCAGATCATAGTGTTCTTTCCTTGGTTCTTCGACAACTGAAAGGTTTGGATGTGATACTTGCTAGTTCTGCTAAGACAATCGAGTCTAGAACAGGTCACTCACTTCTTATCAATCCTAAGGTTCAGAATCAGGCATTTTGACACTTTTTCGCAATCATAGGTTCATTTGCTGCTACAGTGAACATTATCTTTGGTAATTCAAGACCTATTATCTCCATATCAATTCAATATCAATCAACTCCTATCTCAATATCTTTTAATCGGTTTCTATCTTGAGATCGGTTTATCTTTTGAATCAGTTTCATATCTTTATCAAACACAGACTATCTTTGAACCACTGCGCTTCGCATAGTAATTCAAAGAGGGGCAAAATGTAATACCCCAAAAATGGGCTATAAGTTCATTAACCTCCTACATCGACAAATCGAACAAAATCGACATCAAAGTCCTAACCTAAGGCACATCTAAACATCATCGAATCATAATTGATTATCTTAAATTTTGCATCGGGGAATATTCTTAGTAATATTCCTAATTATCTTAATTATCTTTAATTTAATGATTATTTGGCGATAAATCACATTTATCCTAAAAATTTGATTAATTGAATATTTTCATATTTAATTAATTAGATTTAATATTTGCCACTTAATTGTGTAATTAAATTTAATTCTATCTATTATTAATTGTATTATTTAATTTTGACAATAAATCAAAATTCCTATCTTTAATTGATTAAATTCTTATTTAATTAATTAAAGCATGTTGTCATTATTTAATAATATAATTTTTAATAAAAGTTTGGTAAAATAGTTAATTAACCCATAAATTAATTATTTATTTTCAAGAATCAGTTGAGTTGAGGATAAATCACTTTATTTATTTATTTAATTCTTAATTATTATGCATATTCAAAAGAAACAGTTAAACTCCAAATTAGAAAATCAATGCAAGTTATTGACTTTTTGGAACTCAACATCCTTTTGGAGTTCAAAAAGCTGATCTAAACTCTAATTTGAGTTAAAAAGCTGTTTTTGCATGTTTTTGCATGATTTTAAGAATTAACTATCTTTCATGATCAGATAACTCAAAAATCAAGATGAGTTAATTTGAGTGATTTATGGCTTTTATCCATGCACCTCCCAAGCCCTGGATTTCTATAAATTAAATGCTTTAGCTCTTCACAAATCATCTCATATTTTGCACAATCACGCTGGAGAATTAGAATTGAAGAATCGAAGCTCTTGTGAATCGACATCTTTGTGAGATCAATCTTATTTTTGCATTCATTTAGATTCATATTTCATATCATTCTTAGATAGTTTCATATCAAGTTTTTCATATAGATAGATTCATATCAGTTTTTATCATTCTTATTGCATAGAAAAATCCAAAAAAATAGAATAATTGCATTCAATCTCATATCCATCTTTTGCATTCAAATCCTTCATTTAGGTGTCGTCTAGGTCACTGATCTCGATAAGAATCTGAGAACATTAATCTCGCACCTATTAGAAGGCAGTAAATCGCTTGGTTAGATAGCTTTCAATTTTGCACGATTTTGATTATCACTAACCTCTAATGTTTTACTAAGTGTTGTGTCTAAAGATCAAGTACAATTTTCACACACACAGTTATTATTTACTGTGTTGTACTGTAGAGAGGATGAAGTTACTTGATCCTGAAGAAAGTGATGGAATGTTGTTCCCCATAGGTTTGTACATGATTTACATGAATACATTCAACTCAATTTGTAAATTTTAAATTTCAACCTTTTAACAAATTTCAAATTTAGTTTGTTTAAATTTATATTGTTAAAATTTGTGACCTACAGGTTCAGTTGTTTTAGAGGGAACATATTTCAAGCAAATCAAAGTAATTCAGCATGGTATTCACTTTTTTTATTACCAACTAGACAATAAAGTGTTTCAATATAGTCACCTAGTAGTTGCCACATCCATTTGTCTCCATCCAGTTAAATCTCAACATGGACATTGTAAGTGGAGACTAGATAGTGAGGATCATGAGAGAATATTGCATGTTCTCCATGAAAGGTTTGAACCACTTGATTTGGTCTAAAACGTATAATATGTATACCTTTTTCATTTGTTAGGACCTACTTAATATCTCTGGATTAAATTGACTATATACTTTGTTTATATATTTAAACATATGATGGACTATAATTTTTTTATATATGATGGACCTATTTGATGGTGCAATGGTTTTAATAAATAGAATTTTATGTATACTTTTATATATATATGCTTGTATACATGTATGGTTTTATATGTATACTTTGATTATTTAATTATTTTTATAGATTGCATATTAGTTAAAGATATTATGTATGCTTTGATTGCATGTATTAACATGTCCATTAGTTACATGTATTAAGTATCCCCTTAAGATTGCTTATTAGTTAAAGATCCCCTTAAGACACTAAAAATTGATGAGATTAGTTAGATTACTTATGACATGTGTTAATTCTAGAATGAGTTAGAATAGTTATTTTCCATTAGTTACATGTATTAAAACTAGTTATTTTTTATGATATTAATTATAGATCCCCTTAAGACCTCCATTTAAGACCTCCCTTAAGATTGCTTATTAGTTAAAGATCCCCTTAAGACACTAAAAAATGATGAAATTAGTTAGATTGCTTATGACGTGTTAATTCTAGAATGAGTTAGAATAGTTATTTTCCATTAGTTACATATATTAAAACTAGTTATTTTTCATGATATTAATTATAGATCCCCTTAAGACCTCCATTTAAGACCTCCCTTAAGATTTCTTATTAGTTAAAGATCCCCTTAAGACACTAAAAAATGATGAAATTAGTTAGATTACTTATGACATGTGTTAGTTCTAGAATGAGTTAGAAGAGTTATTGTCCATTAGTTACATGTATTAAAACTAGTTATTTTTTATGATATTGATTCTAGATCCCCTTAAGACCTCCATTTAAGACCTCCCTTAAGATTGCTTATTAGTTAAAGATCCCCTTAAGACACTAAAAAATGATGAAATTAGTTAGATTACTTATGAAGCGTTAGTTCTAGAATGAGTTAGAATATTTATTGTCTATTAGTTACATGTATTAAAACTAGTTATTTTTTATGATATTAATTCTAGATCCCATTAAGACCTCCATTTAAGACCTCCCTTAAGATTTCTTATTAGTTAAAGATCCCCTTAAGACACTAAAAAATGATGAAATTAGCTAGATTACTTATGACGTGTTATTTCTAGAATGAGTTAGAATAGTTATTGTTCATTAGCTACATGTATTAAAACTAGTTATATTTTATGATATGAATTCTAGATCCCCTTAAGACCTCCCTTAAGACCTCCCCTTAAAACTAGTTATTTTTTATGATATTAATAAAATTTAATCAACTGAAACCATCTAATCAAATCATACTATCTAATCAAATGAAACTATCTAATCTAATCAAATGAAACCATCTAATCAAAACATATAATCTAATCATATCATATCATATCAAATGAAACTATCTAATCAAATGAAACTATTTAATCTAATCAAATGAAACCATTAGATCAAATCATATCATCTAATAAAATAAAACCATCTAATCAAATCATATATCATCTAATCAAATAAAATCATCTAATCAAATCATACCATCTAATAAAATGAAACCATCTAATCAAATCATATTATCATCTAATCATATCATATCATATAATCAAATGAAACTATCTAATCAAATCATATCATATAATCAAATCAAACCATGATAAATCTATATAATGTCAAATCATAAATCATCTATGTCTAGAGGTTTGGATAGTATATAAATATATGTCTCGAATCATAAACTAAAAATATCAAACATATAATAATGACATATATAATGAGTCTCAAATCAAAGATCTGTGCAACATATCCTAAACTAGGGAGTCATCTAGGAGCATGCAAACAGAGCGACCCTATGACCGATTGCCACGAGCATCCTCTGGCTATGAGGCAGCAACTGATCCCTATGAATATAAATGCATGTATATAATAATAATGTAAAATACTTAAAATATATTATAAATGCATGTATATAATAATAATGTAAAATACTTAAAATATATTATAAATGCATGTTTAAACTTACATATTTTTAAAACTTACTTGACCACTACTAGGTGTCACATTTGTTGAATCTCTCCTATGAAGAGCATCCTCTGGTTGTGAAGGAACAATTGACCCCTGCAAATTTAGTACAATGGTTATATACATGTGCATAGTATATATTATGTAAAATACTTGAAATATATAAATACATGTGTACAAGTGTACACATGCATGATTAAACCTACATGATCTATCTAAAACTTACTTGACCACTAGTAGGTGTCACATCTACTAAATCTCTCATATGAAGATGCTTTGAGCCCACACTAGAGGTAACTTGCTCTGCTAACTATGCCTACAAAATATTATACATTAAACAAAATTTTTCTATTGAAAATATAGAGTCAACTGGTTACAAAAGAGTCTGGTTGTCACATATTACATCAGTATAGACATTACATGTATAAAATATTACATCAGTATAGACAGTATAAAAGATATACTAGTTTGGATACAATATTTACATTAGAGCGAAAAAATACTATAATCAAAATTTAAAGCCACAAGATCACATCAGGACCTATTAGTCCCATCCTTCCTCTTGTTCTTGTTCTTCCCTATGGCTATGTTCATTGGATCTCCGATGATCTTCATTTTCAGTATCAGCTTCACCTTCAATGTAGTCATTTACTGTGTTTCCTCTTGTATCTCTTTCACTGATGTTCTGTATTACCAAAGTATTTTTCTCATTATAAATTGTTGTATTACTGATAGAATGTTCATTGTATCTTTGCTCTCCTAAGTGTACCATCTCAGGATCATTTATAGTTTGAATATCTTTAGCAAATAGAATAGTAGCTCCTTCTTTCATCAAGCTTTGGAATCTCTCTTTCAAGATCTTATAGTGACAATCACCTAAGACATAATAGTAAAATGTGTGAGTTTATAATTAAACTCAATAAGGTCTCTTTTCTTATCCTGGAAAATCTCTTCATTCCTCTACTTCCAAATAAACCAAAGAACTTTAGTAGTAAGAGTAATCCAAAAATCATTGAGTTTACAATCAAAATTCTCAACATACCCTACCAAAATTTCATGCCAAGACGGGCTAGACTCAAAATATCTCGAAGCATCAAAGCCAAAAAAAGAAGACCAAACTTTAACAGCCCATGAACATTTAAAAAATAAATGCTCATAAGACTCAGTACATTTACAAACAGAGAAAAAAATGGTGTTTCTAGACCCTTGGGACACATAGTAACCAATAGCATGCTTTTTCAATAGAAAAATCCATTTAAAATAGACCTTTTTGGGCTCCACATGAGAATGCCATAACAGTTCAAAAATTAAATGCCACTTATTGCTAGACCAGTTCGGGCCCCAGACTTGGTTAATTTCATTAATGATTTTATTATTGTCAATCATCATACTATAAATTTTCTTGCATGAAAATTTCTCTAGGGTGTTACCATCCTTCCATTTAATATATTCAGGATTTTTCCAAGAGGAGATGCATTTGCCCGGGAACCAATTACCCACAACTTTAGCAATGAGGGTGTATGTTTTCTTCTGAGAGGAAGGAATGTCAAATTTTTTGCTCAATTCTTCCCAAGAGGAGAGCCTGTTGTTAACTAGAATATCACCTATGAGGGAAATTCCTATATTATTCCAGCTTCTTGCTGAACAACACTGGGTGAGAGAAAGTGGTTTATCATTTAGATAAATCCCCCACCAGATGGATCGGTCAATGACAGAGAAATATGGATTTCTCCCTATAGCACTTCTGGAACATATAAATGGTTTAATGTCTTTCCAAGCCTTCCACAGAGTAGAGAATATCCTAGAACCAAAAACTTTCACTTCAAAGTCTCCTAGCAGAATGTCAAGGAAAGGGATATTATTCCAAGTTTTACCTTTCTTAATTACTGACCTGACAATATTTTTTCTGATTAAGACTTTTCAAGGCTCATTACTAGTTATGGCTTTAATCAGCCACTTAGAGATTAATGTCCTTCCTTGTTTTTTTAGATATTTAATACCCAAGCCACCCTGCATTTTTGGGGTACAGCACCACTCCCACTTGACATTATGCCTCTTCCTATTTCCAATACCATCAGACCAAAGGACATCCCTCAGGATCTTCTCAAGCTTATTCATTTGAGAATTAGTAAATAGCCAAGTGGAAGCATTGTATATTGCATGTGAAGAAAAAACTTTATGTACTAATTGCAGTCTTCCAGCTAAAGAGAGCATATGAGTTTTCCATTTTAGGTGTTTCTTTTCAATTTTATTATAAATCTAGTTCCACATATCATTTAAAGAGGGTTCAACAGAAAATAGAATCCCCAAATATCTGACAATAACATTAGGACCTGACCACTGCCATCCTTTCCCCCCTAACCAAGTGGGAGGGGTGTTGTCCCATCCAAGAACAATAGATTTGTGTGGGGCTATTTTGGCACCAGATGCTTTGCAAAATAATTGAATTCTACATACCACTCTATCAAAGTTTTTCTCTAAAAGATCAACAAAAAGAGTTGTATAATCTAGGAGGATAGACTCAGAGATCTCACCATTAATCTCAATGCTAGTATTAGAATCTTTAAACAAAATCTTGACCCAACTACAAAAATATTCAGGAAACCCAAACTTCTTAAGCATAGAAATAAAAAATTGCCATTCAATTCTATCATAAGCCTTCTCAAAGTCTAGAAGGATCATAGCCACATTCTATTTGTCAGCTTTTGCCCAATGCATTGCTTCACAGCTGGTAATAAGATTTTCAAGAATAAACCTTCCTTTGATGAATCATGTCTGAGTCACTGAGGTAATGTCATTTAAGACCTTAGCAATTTTGTTAGCCAACAATTTGGCAATTATTTTATAAGACATGTTTAAGAGGGTAATTGGCCTCCAATTCCTCACTTGAGTTTTATCTCCTTCTTTAGGAAGAAGCTTAATTAATCCTCTGTTGATCTTTTCACCTAGAGTCCCATTATCAAAAGCAAATTGATAAACTTCAAATAGTTCACTGGAAATCCACTCTTTGTTTGTTTTATATAATTTAGTTGGTAAGCCATCTATCCCAAGGGACTTGCCATTAGCCAATGAAGAAATGGCATCTTCAATTTCATGGATAAAGATCTCTTTTCCTAACATGTCGATCTATTCTCTAGTAATTTTAGATGGGATAATACTTATACACTGCTTCATACATAACTTACTGCCTTCATCATGTTTAGAGGTAAAAAGGTTCTTATAAAATTCAACAAATGTAGACATGATCTCCTCATTGTTGGTGCTGATTCCTCCTTCTATTTGGATACCCTTAATCTCCTCTCTACATTGCTTTGCCCTGATAATGTTAAAGAAATACTTAGATCCCCTATCTCCCTCTTTTATCTAGCTAGCTTTAGCTCTAATTTTTTGGCCCTGAATCTTGTACTGTTCTATAACTCTTAATTTACCTTTGGTATCACAGAGTTTCTTTTCTAAATTTTCATCACTTCCTTTACCCTACAACTCTATCTCAATGTCTAACAAATTGGAATTGAGGCTTTTTTCTTCCTGATTTCTATCCTTAGCTTCCTTTGTACCAATAGTTTGAAATAGTTTCCTCCAAGACTCAACTAATTGTTCTCATTTCTCAATAGGAGAGGCCTTAGCAATACAGTATTTGGAAAGAACAGTGACCATCCGAAGGGCATCCAAATTATCTTGATTATTTAAAAGAGTAGTATTAAGTTTGAACAAGGGTTTCTTGCAGCAATTTTCATCTTGATTCCTCTCCTTCTTAACACAAATACACACACGTATAGGGGAGTGATCTAACATGCTAGTAGGGACAACATTAATAGGATGGTGGACAATCTTGTGAATAATCTTCACTTCAAGCTTATTCGTATAAACCCTATCAAGTATGCAATAAATTCTAGTTTTATTAGCCTGATTGTTGCACCAGGTGAACCAAACTCCTTCATGACCTCCCTTGAGCCCAGTCATTGGGTCATTAATGCCAAAGGTTCTCTTAAATCTAGTCCAAAAGAAGTGCTCATTTCTTTTCCACTCAAATTTTCCACCTCCTATTTTATCCTTATGGCATTCAATCATATTGAAGTCCCTGACAAAGATCCATTTTTCCTTAGGGAGGTTAGTAGCAAGCCATTCCCACAATTTAGTCCTTTCTCTATAATCATTTGAAGAATAAATATTACAAATGCTTATCTCACTATCTCCATGTTTAATGATGATCCACAGTGCCCTATTACAAGGAGATATCTCATTGCCCAAAATTTTCTCTTCCTAAGTAGATTTTATCAAAATGGCAACACCTCCCTTACCTCTGTCATGATTCGAATAAAAACATTTGGCGCTACCTCAAATGAACTTCAATACATTGAAGGCCTGATAACTAGTAGTTTTTATTTCTTGAAGACAAACAATATCTTTCCCTATTAGATTATTACACCATCGCCTAATGATATACTTTCTGTCTAACATTTCCAGACCTCTAACATTCTAACTATGAATCTATACTTTCATGATTAACATTTAAAGGGAGGATTGATCTTGCATAACCTGGAGAAACAATATAGCATATCATTTCCTTTTGACTTATTAGTTTTTTCCTTATTTTTTAGACTATTACTTCTATCATATGTTTTCCTTTTGTTCTTCTTGGAAATTACCTCAGTGAAGCCTTCGCAACTGATACCATCCTCCTCCATTATTTTGACCTTTGAGGGTATCTCATTGCTCTGTGGAGAAGGATTGTCTAGGGGAGGGGTATTTCTATGTTCCAGAGGTGATGAAGGCACAATGTTAGGGTTCCCCTCCTGGGTACTAGCTTTAATTTTTTCAAGAGCGATCTGTTGAGCATTTTTCTTGCCACTAATGACATCATTTCTAGACCTAGGTACCAAGATGTACAAGGGAGCCGAGGGATTTTTTTGGCTTAGTATGGAGGCAACAGCTTGTCTTACTTCATAATCCTCTTCAAACAGGGGATTATTCAAAGTCACAAAACCATCAGTGTGGGTGTCGACAGTGTTCGAGACCGGGGCAGAATTGTTCTTATTTTTCTCAATATTGGTAGGCTAAAAATCCTTAGAAATATTCTTGAGGAAAGGACATTCTTTTTTACTATGCCCATTACATTTTCAATGAAAGAAAGCACCAATGTCTCCTAGTTTATTAATTTTCCACACATATGAATCACCTTCAAACTTAATAGAGATATTCTCTGGGAATGGGGTACCAGGTGTTGAGGCAAGAAGGACATGGGCATTAAGATGTGATAAGGTGATTTTCATTTCTTCAATCTGTAACATAGACTCGAGGGGTTTAAGAATATGAGAAAGAAAAGGCCAAAATTTGGGCTGAACCCCTAGGATTTCTAGTCAGAATGGAGAGGCTTGGGAAACTACATCCTCTATTTTCCCTTTAGGGGACCATGGAAGGGCTCTGAACATTGTTTGCCCAATGTTCCAAAAACTCTTGCTCAAAACTTTCTCTTACATAGCGTGATTCTTAAAAAAGACAAAAAATAGACCTTTCTGAATCATTCTACTGAAACTAACAACAATGCCAAGTTTCTTCCCCCACACATTGTTAATCCAATCATCTAAAACTTTACGTGTAGGAAGGAACTTCACATCCATGCACACAAAGAAAACTGCAATATTTTTGAGTCTAGTCTGTTCACCCTTAATAGCATTCACCATATCAATATTCAGAGCCAAGGAGAGAGTATTACCAGGAGGATTAGAGACCTTACCTTCTCCTCCAAGGGCATCACTGGCACTACCTGAACCAGAACCAGAAGCTCATCCATCTCCATTGGGGTGGCTTCCTTGAGCGACATCTCCTCTCTTGCAATGCATTCGAAACACACAGTGACAGGACATTTGGTTGCATTACCTTCAGCCACCACTACTTTAAATGAAGGTTTAACTTCGCCCACACCATGAAAATCATTAACACCATCATTCCCTATCGTGGATTCCTTCAGCATTTCTTGGCAATTATGAAGACCATCCTTCCCCTGATCTCTAGTGACATCATCCATGGAAAGAACCTCGCCCACAAGCCGAATAGCTGAGCCCTAAGCGGCAAAAAACTAAGAATAGATAGCATACACAGGAGCCCAAACAAGTGAAAAAAAAAGCAACCAAACCAAAACCACAACAAAAACAAAGGAAAAAGCAATAATAAAAGCATCTACAATACACGCATCTACAATTAATTGTTCGCTAAAACTCCTAAGAAAGGAGAAAAGAAAACTTTATATACCTGGGTCTCAAGAGTAGGAGGATCATCAGTGCGATGCACCATCATATCATCAACTAAAACTACATCACCTACACCACCTTTAGTCCTGAACCTCTCTAGTAATGATGAGTGTAGGGGTGACACTAGTTGGGAGGGGGGTGATGTAGAGCCAAAACCATCAGGATGCAATAACATATCCATAAATGATCCAACATCAGTGCCAATGTCCACCTGATCCAACCCACACAACTGCTCATCAAATGTGTCCATGCCCTAAGTGGTGATGTGTACATCTCCAACCTAGATACTTGGCTTTGCAGTTGTAGACTTATCTATGGGTGAATAGTATTCTACACTATGTTGTGCCTAACTAGATGTTGTAGAGTGCTATGTACTATGTTGTTCTTAACTAAATGGTGTAGAGCACTCTGCACTATGTTGTGCCTAACCCCATAGAACTCTGATGACATCCTTGAGTGAATGTACTGGGATTGTTTGCATGTCAATAATATAACAATAGGACTACAGGAGATCCTCCAAAAAGTATAGTGCCACATCTAAATGACTATGATGACCGGAAAGTGCTTGTATCTCTCCAGGTGCAAGAAGACCTGCAGCTCTATACGCCTCATCACTGACACCTCTAGCAATACTAGATGAAGCCTCAAAAGATGATCTGGCTCTAGTTGGTCTAGTCAAAATGTATCTACCCCTTGAATCTGAAGTGATAAAGGTGGTTGTAGAAGCAATCTGCCCTATCCTGTTAGCTATGCCCCTTTGAGAAGAAATGATGACTCTATCTGCAGTAGCAGCCATCATTGGTGCCACTGGAGGAATCATCTGGCCAACCAACTATATATGAGGTTGTACAACATGATCAGGCCTACGATACTGATCATGGTCTACAACCCTCCTGTGCCCCTGACCGTAATATACAGGAAGATCTAAATAGTTGACCCTAAGTCCCAAATGGAGCTCAGCATACAACTACTATGCAAAATATAGAGGAATCTGGTCATTACTAGGATAACAACCATGTGCTGCAAGAAACTAAGGGTATATCATGCATGTGATATGAGGAATCACACAATGTGTGACTTGATATGCCCTCACCTTGGCCTTCCCCTCATAATATATGAAAACCTCTCATTTGATGATATCCTTGGGGACATGGCTCTGAACCATCTCCAAGGAAACATCACCCGAGACCTTGGCTCTCAACTCTTGAAAAATAGTATCAACTACCTAAGGTGTCAAGGAGTGAGATCTCAATCTAGCAGTCATCTCCTCCAAACTGGTCAATATACTGACACAAGTATCTCTATATATGCTATCTGTTGAAGATGTACAAATGGACTCTCTAAGTCGAGCCATCTTTGTGTTAGCAATATGAAAAATGGTCTTTATATCAGGAGTGTGAGGTGCATCCTGAGTGGCCATCTAGATACATAACATGTGAAAGCTAAGTGTTAACAATTAAGTACTTGATTACATGTTATAATTGCATGTAAAATGGAAAAAAATATTTAAATATCTAAAATTATACTTAAATTTACAATACTAGAGTGTACTAATACTCGTAAAGGGTCCTATGATGTACTAATTGGTATTTGGTCAAGCAAGTGGTCCTATTAGGTCAAGTAAGTGGTTGTATTAGGTCTTAAGGGTCCTAAGATGTACTAATTAATTTTAATAGGTCATATTAGTCATATTAGGTCTTAAGTCTAGTCTTATTAAGTCTTAAGGGGTCCTATTAGGTCTTAAGGGTCCTATGATGTACTAATTGGTATTAATAGGTCCTGTTACGTCAATTAAGTTTCCTAGAATGTATTAAGGGGTCACATGTGTTGTAAGTGGTTCTAAGGGATCCTAGGTTATATTAATTGATTATAGTATACATATTAAGGGTTGTTTAGGGTGACAATGGGTCCTCATATCAATTAATAGAACCTACGATACATGAATGGGTCCTAGGGAATCCTAAGATACATTAATTGGTCTTGGAGGTCCTAGAATGTTTTATTAGGTATTATTAGGTCTTAAAGGTCTGATGGGGTCCTAGAATGTCTTAAGGCTTCATAGGTGTCATTAATGCTTCTAAGGGATTATAAATTAAATTAATGCTTCTTGGGGGTCCTAATGTGTCCTAGGTATCTTAAGATATTCTAAAGGATGGATAAAGGTTCTAGAATGTCTTAAGGAGTCATATGTGTCATAAGAGGTCCTCAAGGATCCTTGTATTTCTTAAGGGGTATTCAGGGTGACAATGGGTCCTTGTATGTATTAATGGAACACAAGTTACATCAATGGGTCCTAAGGTTTCATATTTTTTTTAAGATTTCATAAGGGATCCAGATAAGGGTCCTAGAATGTTAATGGGTCATAGGTGCAATAAGTGGTCCTAAGGGATCCTACATTACATTAACTGATCTTAGTATATTTATTAAGGTTTCTTAAGGGAAAGAATGGGTCCTATGTGTCTTAAGATAGTGTAAGGGATGGATAAGGGTCCTAGAGTGTCTTAAGGGGTCGTGGGTAACATAAGAGGTCCTAAGGGGTCCTAGGTTATATTAGTGGATCCTTGTATGTATTAACTGAATCTAAGATACATAAATGTGTCCTAGGACAACCTAAGATATGTTAATGGGCTTTGAGGATTTGAAGGGGTCATGTGTGTCTTAAAATGTCATAAGGGATGTATAATGGTCCAATAATGTTAATGGTTCGTAGGTGTGACAAGTGGTCTAAAGGATCTTAGGTTACATTAATTGATACTAGTACACATGTCTTAAGGGTTCTTGTGGGCAACGATGGGTTCGCATATGTATTCACAGAAGCTAAGATAGATGAATGAGTCCTAGAACATTTTAAGATATAATAATGTGTCGTATGGGTCCTAAGGGGTCCTATGTGTCTTCAGATGTCATAAGTGATGTGTAAGGGTCCTTGAATGTCTTAAGGGATTGTAGGTGTCATAATACCTATCCTAAGGGATCATAGGTTACATTAATTCATCATAATATGTCTTAAGGAGCCTTGAGGGAAACAATGAGTCCTTGTATGTATTAATGAAACCTAACATACATCAATGGGTCCTATGACATCCTAATATGTATTATAAGGTCTTGAGATTCCTAAGGGAACCTATGTGTCTTAATATCTTGTAAGGGATGGATAAGGGTCCTAGAAACTTACTAATACAATTTTCTAACATATTTTAACATACTACTAGATCATTTTCTAAAATTTAACTACGAAATTTTTTAAGATTTCTAAAAACTAAAAATTATTTAAAACAAATAAAAAATAATTATTTACTAACTTTACTAAAAATGCATGTACTTGAGAGAGAGAGATTGGGTATGTGCAAGATCATGAGGGGCCAAACTATACCCTTAAGTGGCAATGAAAAATCAGCAAATTAGGGTTAGTCAACTTGACATGAAAATTTCAACTAGCTATCAACCTAATATCAAAAAGTTGTAAGAATAGAATCTATAGAAAATTAAATTTAGTTTCTAAGCTACTAGGCCTTTTTTTAAAAAAAGTTAGTATGATTGGTGAAAAGAATAGATTTCAATGCAGTAGTACAAAAATTTCTGGAAAAAAATAAGAAGTAGGTGTATGTCTGACCACCTTAATCATAATCAAATGATAATATTTTATTATAAGATTTTATATATAAGTAGTAGACTCATGCCTATATGTGACAAATATTTTTTTGTAATTTTATTCCAAAAAAAATTAATTATGAATTTTCTGCTACAACATTTTCAGAATAAAAAAACTCCCATGTCTAACCACCTTAACTCATTCAGAACTTTACAAAATTCAATTTATTTATTTTTTCCTTATAGTAGGCAAAGCGTAGAATGTGATGCATTTTTTGGATTTCAAAAATGTTATACCATCTAAAAGTTATAGTCATTTTTCAATCAGTATATAAATCAGCACTTTAGAGGTAACTCAATTAGAAAATAACTAATAATTACTTACCGAATTCAAAATTTGACAACAATTATATTGATAGAAAGCTGATAATCTCCTTAAGATACCCTTTTTCTTCAAATTCAGGTGAAAAAAAAGTCGTCAGCTACATGGTCAAAGTCTGGAACTCAGAGAAATAGGGGAAAAACACATTTTGAGACATTTCAATAGTTGACCATATAGGTTTGGTGCACAAAGCTATACCAAGCCTAATCGGGTACTCGATATTTTCATGTACCCGATATTTTCGAGTACCCAAAAATGCTGGTAGAATTTTGATTTTGAACTTTTCCCTCCCCTTTCTCTCTCTTAATTTCTCTAACCCCTTTCTCCCTCCCATTTCTCCATCCTTCAGATGATATATTATATATCAAAAAATATATATGATATATATTAAATATTATATAATATACATTTTATATTAAATATTATTTAATATATATTAATATTAAATGTTACAATATATATCATATATTATATATTATTTTATATGTATAATATATTAATATGTATTTTACAACTATGTACGAAAGGTTGGAAGATTGTAGAAAAATCATGGATGGCCATTGAAAGAAGCAAAGGAAATCAATCAGCCATTTAAAAAATTCATGGGTGGCCATTGAGGAAGAGAGAGAGTGAGAAGGGGTCAAGGGCTGAGAGAGGAAGAGAGAGAGTGAGAAGGTGAAAGAGAGAGAGAGAGAGAGAGAGAGAGAGAGAGAGAGAGAGAAAATGAGAGAGGGAACGAGAGAGTGAGAAGGTGAGAAAGATAGAGAGTAAGAGAGGACCCCTAGAAAGTCCCCATGACACCTTTTGACACATTAGAACCCTCAAGTGTGTCCTAAGGGGTCATAGTACACCTTCAGACACACTTGAGCATTCAAATGTGTCAAAAGGGGTCATAGAGACTTCCTAGGGGTCCGAGTATGCCTTACCATGTGTTAGGACCCCTAGGAAGTCCCCATGACTCCTTTTGACACATTAAAACCCTCAAGTGTGTTGTAAGGGGTTGTAGGACCCCTTCGGACACACTTGAGGGTTTAAATGTGTCAAAGGGGTCATGGGGACTTTCTAGGGGTCCTAGTATGCCTTATCATATGTTAGGACCCCTAGGAAGTCATTGTGACCCCTTTTTACAAATTGGAATGCTCAAGTGTGTCCTAAGGGGTCCTAAGACCCCTTCAGAAACACTTGAGCATTAAAATATGTCAAAAAGGGTCATGGAGACTTCCTAGCGGTCCTAGTATGCCCTATCACGCGTTAGGACCCCTAGGAAGTCCCCATGACCCCTTTTGAAACATTATAACCCTCAAGTATGTCCTAAGGGGTCGTAATAACCCTTCGGATGCACTTGAGGGTTCAAATGTGTCAAAAGGGGTCATCAAAACTTCCTAAGGGTCCTAACATTTGATAAGGCATACTAGGACCCCTAGGAAGTCCCCATCACCTCTTTTAATGCATTGGAACCCTCAAGTGTGTCCTAAGGGGTTGTATGACCCCTTCAGACACACTTGAGGATTCAAATGTGTCAAAAGGGGTCATGGGGACTTCCTATGGATCTGAGTATGCCTTATCATGCATTAGGACCCCTATGAAATCCCCATGATCCCTTTCACCACATTGGAACCTTCAAGTGTGTCCTAAGGGGTCATAGTACCCCTTTAGACATACTTGAGTGTTCAAATATTTCAAAAGGGGCCATGGGGACTTCCTAGGGGTTTGAGTATGTCCTATCATGCGTTAGGACCCCTAGGAAGTCCCCATGACTCCTTTTGACACATTAGAACCCTCAAGTGTGTCCTAAGGGGTTGTAGGACCCCTTCGGACACACTTGAGGGTTCAAATGTGTCAAAAGGGGTCATGGGGACTTTCAAGAGGTCCTAGTATGCCTTATCATGCGTTAGGACTCCTACAAAGTCCTTGTGGCCCCTTTTGACATATTGGAATGCTCAAGTGTGTCCTAAGGGGTCCTACGACCCTTTCGGACACACTTGAGAATTCAAATGTATCAAAAGGGGTCATGGGGCCTTCCTAGGGGTCCTAGTACATCTTATTATGCATTAGGACCCATAGGACCCCTTTTGACACATTACAACCCTCAAGTGTGTCCTAAGGGGTTGTAGGACCCCTTCGAATGCACTTGAGGGTTCAAATGTGTCAAAAGGGGTAATGGGGACTTCCTATGTGTCCTAGTATGCCTTATCATACGTACTCAGACCCCTAGGAAGTCCCCATGACCCCTTTTGACTCATTAGAACCCTCAAGTGTGTCCTAAAGGGTTGTAGAACCCCTTCAGAAACACTTGAGCATTCAAATGTGTCAAAAGTGGTCATGGAGACTTCCTAGGGGTCCAAGTATGCCTTATCATGCGTTAGGACCCATAGGAAGTCCTCATGACCCCTTTTGACACATTGGAACCCTCAAGTGTGTCCTAAGGGGTCATAGGACCCCTTTAGACACACTTGAGGGTTCAAATGTGTCAAAAGGGGTCATGGGGATTTCATAGGGGTCCTATTATACCTTATCATGTGTTAGGACCCTTAGCAAGTCCCCATGACCCCTTTTGACACATTGGAATTCTCAAGTGTGTCCGAAAGGGTCATAGGACCCCTTTGGACACACTTAACCATTCCAATCTATCAAAAAGGGTCATGGGGACTTCCTAAGAATCCTAGCACACCTTATCACTTGTTAGGACCCTTAGGAAGTCCCCATGACCCCTTTTGACACATTTCAACCCTCAAGTGTGTCTGAAGAGGTCATAGGACCCCTTCAGACACACTTAAGCATTCAAAGGTGTCAAAAGGGGTTATGGGGACTTCCTAGGGGTCCTAGTACACCTTATCACACATTATGACCCCTAGTAAGTCTCCATGACCCCTATTGAGACATTGGAATGCTCAAGTGTGTCCTAACAGGTCATATGACCTATTTGGACACACTTGAGCATTCAAATCTATCAAAAGGGGTCATGGGAACTTCCTAGGGGTCCTAGTACACCTTATCACATGTTAGGACCCCTAGGAAGTCCCCATTACCCCTTTTGAAACATTAGAACCCTCAAGTGTGTCCTAAAGGTCATACAACCACTTCAGATGCACTTGAAGGTTCAAATGCATCAAAAGGGGTAATGGGGATTTCCTATGGGTCCTAATACACCTTATCATGTGTACTAGGACCCCTAGGAAGTCCCCATGACCCCTTTTGACACATTGGAACCCTCAAGTGTGTCCTAAGGGGTCATAGGACCATTTAAGACATACTTGAGCATTCAAATGTGTCAAAAGGGGTCATCAGGACTTCCTAGGGGTCTCATTATGTCTTATCATGTGTTAGGACCCATAGGAAGTCCCCATGACACCTTTTGACACATTATAACCCTCAAGTGTGTCCTAAGGAGTCGTAGGACCCCTTCGGACACACTTGAGTGTTTAAATATGTCAAAAGGGGTCATGAGGACTTCTTAGGGGTCTGAGTATGCCTTGTCACATGTTAGGCCCCTAGGAAGTCCCCATGACTCCTTTTGACACATTATAACCCTCAAGTATGTCCTAAGGGGTTGTAGGACCTTTTTGGACACACTTGAGGGTTCAAATGTGTCAAAGGGGTCATGGGGACTTTCTAGGGGTCCTAGTACGCTTTATCATGCATTAGGACCCCTAAGAAGTCCCTGTGACCCCTTTTTACACATTGGAATTCTAAAGTGTGTCCTAAGGGGTCCTACAACCCCATCGAACACACCTAAGCATTCAAATGTGTCAAAAGGGGTCATTGGGACTTCTTAGGAGTCCTAGTACACCTTATCACGTGTTAGGACCCCTAGGAAGTCCCCATGACCCCTTTTGACACATTATAATGCTCGAGTGTGTCCTAAGGGGTCATAGGACCCCTACGGATGCACTTGAGGTTTCAAATGTGTCAAAAGGGGTAATGGAAACTTCCTAAGGGTCCTAACATGTGATAAGGCCTACTAGAACCCCTAGGAAGTCCCCATGACCCCTTTTTATGCATTGGAACCCTCAAGTGTGTCCTACGAGGTCGTAGGACACCTTGAGACACACTTGAGCATTCAAATGTGTCAAAAGGGGTCATGGGGACTTCTTATAGATCTGAGTATGCCTTATGGTGCCTTAGGACCTGTAGGAAGTCCTCATAATACTTTTCAACACATTGGAACCCTCAAATGTGTCCTAAGGGGTCATGGGACCCCTTCGGACACACTTGAGTATTAGAATGTTTTAAAAGGGGTCATGGGGACTTCTTAGGGGTCCGAGTATGCTTTATCACACGTCAGGACCCCTAAGAAGCCTCCATGACTCCTTTTGACACATTAGAACCCTCAAGTGTGTCCTAAAGGGTTGTAAGACCCCTTCAAACACATTTGAGGGTTCAAATGTGTCAAAAGGGGTCATGGGGACTTTCTAGGGGTCCTAGTATGCCTTATCATGCATTAGGACCCCTAGAAAGTTCTCGTGACCCCTTTTGACACATTAGAATGCTCAAGTGTGTCCTAAAGGGTCCTACTACCCATTCAAACACACTTGAACATTCATATGTGTGAAAAAGGGTCATGGGGACTTCCTAGGGGTCCTAGTATGCCTTATGATGCATTAGGACCCCTACGAAGTCCCCATGACCCCTTTGACACATTAGAACCCTCAAGTGTGTCCTAAGGGGTCATAGGACCCATTCGAACACACTTGAGGGTTCAAATGTGTCAAAAGGGGTCATGGGGACTTCCTGTGGGTCCTAGTATGCCTTATCACATGTACTAGGACCCTTAGGAACTCCACATGACCCCTTTTGACACATTGGAACCCCCAAGTGTGTCCTAAAGGGTCGTAGAACCCCTTTAGACACACTTGAGCATTCAAATGTGTCAAAAAGGGTCATGGTGACTTCCTAAGGGTCTAAGTATGCCTTATCATGCGTTAGGAACCCTAGGAACTCCCCATGACCCCTTTCGACACATTGGAACACTCAAGTGTGTCCTAAGGGGTCGTAGGACCCCTTCAGACATACTTGAGGGTTCAAATGTGTCAAAGGGGGTCATGGAGACTTCCTAGGGGTCCTAGTATGCCTTATCATGTGTTAGGACCCTTAGGAAGTCCCCATGACCCCTTTTGACACATTAGAATGCTCAACTATGTCTAAAGGGCTCATAGGACCCCTTTGGACACACTTGAGCATTCCAATGTGTCAAAAGGGGTCATGGGGACTTCCTAGGGGTCCTAGTACACCTTATCACTTGTTAGGACCCTTAGGAAGTCCTGATGACCCCTTTTAAAACATTTGAACCTTCAAGTGTGTTCAAAGGGGTCGTAGGACCCCTTCGGACATACTTAAGCATTCAAATGTGTCAAAAGGGGTTATGGGGACTTCCTAGGGGTCCTAGTACGCCTTATTATGTGTTAGGACCCCTAAGAAGTCCCATGACCCCTATTGACATATTGGAATGCTCAAGTGTGTCCTAAGGGGTCGTACGACCCATTCAGACACACCTAAGCATTCAAATGTGTTAAAAGGGGTCATGAGGACTTCCTAGTGGTCCTAGTACACCTTATCATACATTAGGATCCCTAGGAAGTCCCCATGACCCCTTTTGACACATTAGAACCCTCAGGTGTATCCTAAGGGGTCATAGGACCCCTTAACACACACTTGAGGGTTTCAATGTGTCAAAAGGGGTCATGTGGACTTCCTAGGGGTCCTAGTACGCTTTATCACGTGTACTAGGACCCCTAGGAAGTCCCCATGACCCTTTTTGACACATTGAAACCCTCAAGTGTGTCCTAAAGGGTCGTAGGATGCCTTTAGAACCACTTGAGCATTCAAATGTGTCAAAAGGGGTCATGGGGACTTCCTAGGGGTTCGAGTATGCCTTATTACGCATTAGGACCCCTAGGAAGTCCCCATGACCCCTTTTGACAAATTAGAACCCTCAAGTGTGTCCTAAGGGGTTGTAGGACTCCTTCGGACACACTTGAGCATTCAAATATGTCAAAAGGGGTCATTTGGACTTCTTAGGGGTCTGAGTTTGTCTTATTACATGTTAGGAGCCTTGGGAAGTCCCCATGACTCTTTTTGACACATTAGAACCTTCAAGTGTGTCCTAAGGGGTCGTAGGACCCTTTCGGACACACTTGAGGGTTCAAATGTGTCAAAAGGGTTCATGGGGACTTCCTAAGGGTCCTAACATGTGATAAGGCATACTAGGACCCCTAGGAAGTCCCCATGACCCCTTTGACAAATTGGAACCCTGAAGTGTGTCCTAAAGGGTCGTAGGAGGCCTTCAGACACACTTGAGCATTCAAATGTGTCAAAAGGGGTCATGGGACTTCCTAGGGGTTTGAGTATGCCTTATCATGCGTTAGGACCCCTAGGAAGTCCCCATGAGCCCTTTCGACATATTGGAACTCTCAAGTGTGTCCTAAGTGGTTGTAGGACCCCTTTGGACACACTTGAGGGTTCAAATTTGTCAAAAGGTGTCATGGGGACTTCCTAGGGGTCCTAGTACACCTTATCACGTGTTAGGACCCTTAGGAAGTCCCCATGACCCCTTTTAACACATTAAAAATTCTCAAGTGCATCCGAAGGGGTCTCTTTGGACACACTTGAGCATTCCAATATGTCAAAAAGGGTCATGGGGACTTCCTAGGGGTCCTAGTATGCCTTATCACGCGTTAGGACCCCTAGGAAGTCCCCATGACCCTTTTTGACACATTTGAACTCTCAAGTGTGTCTAAAGGGGTTGTAGGACCCCTTCGAACACACTTGAGGGTTCAAATGTGTCAAAAGGGGTCATGGGAACTTCCTAGGGGTCCTAGTATGCCTTATCATGTGTTAGGACCCCTAGGAAGTCCCCATGACCCTTATTGACACATTGGAATGCTCAAGTGTGTCCTAAGAGGTCTTATGACCTATTCAGACACACTTGAGCATTCAAATATTTCAAAAGGGGTCATGGGGACTTCCTAGGGGTCCTAGTATGCCTTATCATGCATTAGGACCATTAGGAAGTCCCCATGACCCCTATTGACACATTGGAATGCTCAAGTGTTTCCTAAGGGGTCCTACGACCCCTTCGGACACACTTGAGCATTAAAATGTTTCAAAAGGGGTCATGGGGACTCCTAAGGGTCCTAGTATGTTTTATCATGCGTTAGGACCTTTAGGAAGTCCCCATGACTCCTATTGACATATTGGAATGCTCAAGTGTGTTTTAAGGGGTCCTACGACCCCTTCAAACACACTTGAGCATTCAAATATTTCAAAAGAGGCCATGGGGACTTCGAAGAGGTCCTAGTATGCCTTATCATGTGTTAAGACCTCTAGAATGTCCCCATGACCTCTATTGACACATTGGAATGCTCAATTTTTTCCTAAGGGGTCCTACGACCCCTTCAGACACACTTGAGCATTAAAATATGTCAAAAGGGGTCATGGGGACTTCCTAGAGGTCCTAGTATGCCTTATCATGTGTTAGGACCCCTAGGAAGTCCCCAAGACCCCTTTTGACACATTAGAACCCTCAAGTGTGTCCTAAGAGGTCATTGGACCCCTTTAGACACACTTGAGAGTTCAAATGTGTCAAAAGGGGTCATGGGGACTTCCTAGGGGTCTTAGTATGCCTTATCATGTGTTAGGACCCGTAGGAAGTCCCCATGACCCTTTTCGACACATTGGAATGCTCAAGTGTATCTGGAGGGGTTCTAATGCCTGATAAGGCATACTAGGACACACTCAAGCATTCCAATGTGTCAAAAGGGGTCATGGGATCTTCCTAGGTGTCCTAACGTGTGATAAGGCATAATAGGACCCCTAGGAAGTCTTGGTAACCCCTTTCGACATACAATTTAAATATTATGATCCATAAATGTATCATCTTAAAATGGAAGCACTTCCATGTTAAGAGTGTTTAGTCCTCCGGGTGAGTGGTCTTGGGTCATGTCAAGCGCCTTGATTAGCCTTTTTCTTGGATTTGACTTGTTCTCCTCATTCTGCTTCTTTCCATCTCTATTTTCAGTATATTTCTGCATTTCTTGACATTATGGACTAAGTTCCTAAGGTTTTTGACCTCAAGGTCGAAGTCAACCTTGAGGGTCAAAGTTGACCTCAACTCTGACCTAGGTAAGGGTCAACCTTGACCCTAACCTAGGGTAGGGTCGACCTCGTCCTTGACCCACAGTTTAGATTTCAAATTCCCATGATTTATGGGTGTCGGGTTTCAGAGATATTTATTTTCCCACCTCCGGGTCGGCCATTTCAGGTTTCGAAATGGTAAATTCTTAAATTGCATTTAGTGTAGATCCATTTCTAGGGGTTAAGGTTAATTGGGATTTAATTCTCCAATGTTAGCCTTCTGTAGAGTTTTGTGCCCTAGTTCACTATAAAATGAGGCTTTCCTCTCTCATTTTCATCATCAAGTTTTGTGAGAACACATCCACAATCAAGCAATTTCATGATCAATTTTCATGCTCAAGAAAGCATCCATTCAAGCATTCAAGGCCTCTTCTCCATCCAAGTTCTCCATTGAAGATCAAGGATTCAAGCATTCAAGCCATTGAAGGGATTTGGTTCAAGCATTCAAGATTCATCATTCAAACCCTAGATCTAGCCATCATGATGGTGTGGTCTTCCTTCAAGATCCTTTGTTCATCTTCTAGATCCATTCATTCTTCTATCGAGGTGGATTCCAAGCATACAAGCATGGAAGTTTTGTATTTACTTTCATGGTTTTCATTTACATTTGACATTGTTGCGTTCAAGCTTTCATATCAATACATTTGTTTACATTTGAAAAAAATTGCATATCTATCAAATTACATAGCTTCATTGTTAGATCTACTTCTACTACTTGTTAGCATTCTCATTTCAATTTCAACATTAAGGTTGATTCCAAATTGGGGTTTGACCAAAGCAAACCCCACAAACAAATAACAAAAACCCCCTTTTTCTTGCAGGTGCAAGTGAAGAATTTCAGATCTGAGATCATATTTGGATACCCTTTTCGGTGAACTTCTGAGATCTGTGAACAAAGTCAAAATCAACCTTCAAATAAAAAATGTAGCCTTTGACCTTCTATGAGGGTCAAAGACTACCTGCTGTCAGAAAGATAAAAGATTTCTGGGTTTTCTTCATCTCGGCATTTCCAGTCTGAATCAAGTTGCAGAATTGCCCGAAAGTATGCACAGACATCAGAAATTAGCATTTTCCAAATCTGGGCCCTATTTTGAGGTTAGTATTTCCTTTTCAATTATTTCAGATTTCAAGCACAATTCCATTATAGGGAAATATAAGATTTTCTTCCTCTTTCATATTCTTCATAGATTGATTCGATTGTGTATTAACCTTTTGGTTGATCAATTTGGATCTCTCTTTTGGGAATTCAGATTTAGAAGTGGATCTCATATTTCCCCCATATATTACACTCAATAGAGGTGATTCGATATTACCTCTATTCAATAAATTATATATATATATATATATATATATATATATATATATATATATATATATATATATATATATATATATATATATATATATATATATATATATATATATATATATATATATATATATATAATTTGTACATGTATTTATATAATATAAATGTTAAATATAATTATATACAATACGTATTAATATATAAAATATATATGACATACAATTTAAAACCCCTAAGATATTATAATATAAAATATATAAATTAATATATAATTATATATATAATACATATTTAAACATTATATATATATATATATATATATATATATATATATATATATATATATATATATATATATATATATATATATATATATATATATATATATATATATATATATATATATATATATATATATATATATATATATATATATATATATATATATATATATATATAATAGTGATATCACACATATTTCAAAGTTCAATTTTATAGTTAAACAATATATATTTCAAAGTTCATATTTCCTAGTTAAACATTATATATATATACCTCTTTTTATATATAAAAGTTCAATTTTTTCATTTACTCCCACCATTTTTTCATGTACCCAAAAATATCGGGTACCCAAAAAATCGGGTACTTGATTAGGCTTGTGCTTTGGTGTCAGGTTTGCCTAGGTGTACTAACACCCAGGCCTACTAAAAAGTCAACATACATTTTCATGCACTTTTGGACGACTGAAAAGTGGATTTTTTTACATCGCCACTTTTTGGCCCCTCATGATCTTGCACATACCTAATTCCTAATATTTAGTAACTTTAAAAGAAATTTAAAAACAAATAATTTTAATAATTTCTTTAAGATCTTAATGTTTTCTAACATTTTCTAACATTTCTCCTATGGTTTCTAATATTTTTAAAATATTTTCTAACAAACTACTACGATTTTCTATCATTTTCTAACATATTCTAATATTTATACTACGGTTTTTAATATTTTCTAAAATTTTCTAACAATTCTACTATGATTTTCTAACATTCTACTATCATTTTCTAATATATTCTAATATTTAACTTCAATTTTGTAACATATTATAATATTTAACTACGATTTTCTAACATATTCTAATATTTAACTGTGATTTTGTAACATTTTTACAAACTAAAAATCGTTAAAAATAAATAACTAACTAAAATAAATATAAAACATATAATTTACAATAACAAATGAGAAAAATGTGTGTACCTAATACTACTAACAATCTGAAGATGTCGAAGAAGCTCGGGAGGTGTTGATGTCGTGTCGCACGTCACTGGTTCGCTCTAACCACTGGGTCCACAAAATCTGAAAAGTACACAATGAAAAAATAAAAAACATAGCCAGAAATATATAGAGAATCCAGCCAAAGGGGTCTTCGTACGAAGACCCCACTTTTCCCGAAGTACCCTGCGTAGGGTACTTCGCATGAAGTGGGGTCTTCACATGAAGTACCCTACCTAGGGTATTTCACGCGAAGGGGTTTTTTCCCTTCGCCTGAAGACCCCACTTTGAGCGAAGGCCCCAAATTTTTCCACTTCCCTCTGACACCGAATTTGTTCATCTCAAAAAGTGAGACATAGTATTGTGTTTCAACCCATATGAAAGATATGGCTATGGTATACATTTGGTAACTTATTGATGAGTCTATGGCATCATGTTGTTGACTTGATTGTATTACATGATTTTTTTATGTATTTAAGATCAGAACTGAACAAGTTTATGTGGTCGGTAAAAGAAGATTTTTGTATACACTGAGCTAGTGTAGTGTATACCAAGTACATTATTAACCAAATAGGTAATCACCAACACATTTTGTATTGACCGTGTGAAAGAAAGAAACAAATTTTTATAACAATCGACTGAATTGATGAGTTGAACATATGCTTATAATTCTGAGGTAGAAGATAAAGTTTGTTATAATAATCTAACAACTGTCAAAATTCAAGATTGATCCAATGAAGAAGATTGAAATATTTTATTAACACAACTATCGAGGAAGCTTAAAGTGGCAAAATGAATGATGGATATTAAGTGGTGAAATCTAATGGATGGGAAGAAAATGGTTTATGTTGTCTATTTAAAGAGACATGAGATTCAATATTGAGTCCAAGGGATAATTGATACTGTAGGAGAATTCATGTAAAAGGACTATTTGCATGCACCACTGATCAAACTGGTTAAAGATAGAGCCAAGTTGAACTGCAGACATTACCAAGCATCAAAGAAGCATACACCAAGTGGAATGAAGTTGGAGGATATGAAGTATTGAATTGATTATTGATCAGAGGAGGTATTTTGAGCTTAGCATAGATCTGAAAATCATAGTTGTATTTGAATCAGATCATTATTGTATCAATTTAACTATTTTTATAGATAAATCACTTAATCAAGTGGTACTTAACAGTATTTTATATTTCAATATGACATTCAGTGAATGTTGATTATTTTCTTATTGACCCCATAGTGAATGCTAGTCAAAGGAGAACTATTAGTGATAAATCCTCTAACCAGGTCACACCTTACAATGTGTTTTGTAACCTTTAATAGGGTTGGCTCCTAACCGATCTCACTTAAGAAGAGTGAATTATTTTGGGTTACCGGTCCCAGGTGGTTTTTCCCCTAACAGGCTTTCCACATTAAACATCTATTTGTTATGTGTGAATTATGTGTTGAATTATTATTTTTCTTTACACATTTCATAACTGGATAGATCGGTAAACATAGTAGTTAATTTACTGTCAATCGGTAGATGAAGAGAAAGATATAGTTGATATCTTACCAAGTTGATTATTTGATTGAAAAGTTTGAATATATACATCTGGGAGATTTGGGACTATAGGATAACTGGAGTTAACTGATTCAGCCCCCCTCCCTCTCAGTTATCTAACAATTGATATCAGAGAATAGAGTGCTTGGAGAAGAAAATTTGAAGGACTTAAGCTAAAGATCACAAGATGTGTAAGAGGGAGGTGCCAAAGCTGAACAAAGACAATTTCTTGACATAGAAAATTGGAATGAAACTGCATATATCTGGAATTGGTGAATCTGTAATATACTACTTGAGCAATGATTCCATCCAACCGATTGGTCCCTTGACTGTTGATTAGATGAGAGATAGACATGAACACAATGTCACAATAATAGAGATTGTTGTTGCCTTATCAAATGTTGAATTTGAAGATGTCAAGACATGCACTAATGCTAAAGGAATGTGGGAAAAACTTGCACTAGTTCACGGAGGAGATGTAAATGTGCTAAGGGAAAAAGCTAGGAGTCTTAGAGGAAAGTTTGATGACATGAAGATGAAAGAAGGAGATAACATTTCACAATATAGCAACCGAATTAAGAAGATTTTCAATGTTATTTGAGGAGCAGGAGTTATTATTAATGAAGACATTATTGTGAGTAAAATTTTTAAAACCTTGCTTCCTATTTATGCTATTAGAATCTCTGCAATCTATGAAATGAGATCAGCTCTGGATAACACTCTTACACTTGATAGCCTAATCAGTAAAATGACTACTTTTGAGTTGAATAAATTTGATAACAGTATTGTTCCAAATGTTGAGTCTGCATTTATGTCATCCTTGAAAATTGGTAAATCAAGTAGTAAACACATGATAAGAAATGAGAGTGATGGTGACAGTGATGAAGATGAACTTGATGAACTTGAAGCATTAATGGAAGATACAAAGGGAAATTACCTTTGGCATGTTTTAACTGTAGATAAATTGGCCACATTGCAGCTAGTGTCCTAACAGGAAAGTAGATGACAAAGATAATGACTGATCTGGTGAAAGAAAGTTTGACAGAAGAGATAACCAAGAACATAGAGGCAATCAACAGTATGACAGAAGAAGAAATTGAGACTAAAATTAAAAAGGCAATAAATCATGTTACCTTGTTGAAGATGATGATGATGACATTGACACCAACATTGATGAAGATATTGAGGTGGTATTTGTATCTTTGAAAGAATATTTAGAAGAAGAAGAAGAAGAAAGGTATGTTGAAACAACACTTATTTCTAAAGTTAGAAAGAATGATACTTGGATTATTGATAGTTATTGTACACATCATATGATTGGAGATAAGGACAAATTTAAATATCTTGAACACTATAATGGTTGATCTGTTAAAATGGAAAATGACACACCTTGTATAGTAAAAGGAAAAAGATCTATCATGTTGAACAATAAGATCAAATGTGAGAATGTATATTGGGTGAAAGGATTAAACTATAACTTTTTGAGTGTAGCACAACTAAATAACTTAGGTCACCAAGTTGCATTTGAAAGTAGAAAGGTGAAAATCTATAATGAGACTGGAAAGTTGGCTAGTACTAGTGAACAATCAAAAGGTAATCTATTCTATCTTAACAATGTTGAATCTTCTTGTTTATTAGCTAGAACTAAAGATGTGTGGTTGTGGCATGAAAGGTTATGTCATGTAAATTTTGACAACATGGTTAAGATCAGTACGAAGAGAAAAGTTAGAGGCTTACCGAGCTTATCTAAACCAGACCATGTCATGGGTAAACAATGTCAAAAAGGAAAGATGACAAAATCTAGTTTCAAGAGAAAAATTATTCATCTAATTCTATTTTGGAGTTGGTTCATACCAACTTGTATGTTCTTATGAGAACTCAGAGTTACTATGGAGACATATATTTTATCTTATTTGTTGATGACTACTCTAGGATGATGACTGTAATGTTTATGAAAGAAAAAATATGAAGCTTTCAATATGTTAAAAATGGTATAAAGATAAAGTGGAAAAGGAAAGTGGAAAAGAGTTAAAATAGAGATCAGATAGAGGTGGTGAGTTTATTTCTGATGAATTCACTAATTTTTATAATAAGCATGGAATTAAAAGATAGGTTTCTGCACTAAGGACACCTCAACAGAATGGAATTGCTGAAAGGAGGAATAGATCTATTGTTGATTGTGCTAGAACACTAATGAATGAAAAAGATGTTGCAAAAATATACTAGAGAGAAGTTGTTAGTACTATTGAATACACAATGAACCGAGTACAACTGAAGAAATATTCAAACAAGATGCCCTATGAGTTATGGTATGGGTACACACCAAATATAAGTTATTTCATAATATTTGGAAGTAGATGTTACATTCTGAAAGATGATAGAAATGAGAATTTTGATTCAAAAGGTGATGAAGGAATATTCTTAGGATATTCTACTAAAAGCAAAGCTTACAAATGTTTGAATAAGGTTACTAACAAAATGATTGAAAGTGCAAATGTGAGGGTTGATGAGTTTGCTAAGAAAAATGATGAAGAAAGCAAAAAGGAACTGGAAGACTGTGGAAGATTTACATACATTGAGAAACTTGACACTCTACCCAAGCAACAGACTAAAATTACCGAACAATAGGATAAAGTTACTGAGCATCAACCTATACATACTGAGAATCAGGAAATAGTTACCGAGGAAGATCTTGATCCTACACTGAATGATGAACAAAGAAGAGAGAAAATACTAGCAAAATTTGTGAGGAAACATCATCCAAAGAATCATATTATTGTAGACAAGAAAGCCCAGCATGATGACATGAAATAAGTTGATAAATAACACATGTTTAGTTTGTGAATTTGAACCTAAAAATGTTAGAGATGCACTTGAAAATGATGAATGGATTAAATTCATGAATTAAGAAATAGATCAAATACTAAAAAATAAAACATGGACATTAGTACTGAGACCAAATGATAAGAATGTAATTGGAACCAAATGGATATTCAAAAACAAGTTGAATGAGAATGGTGAAGTTACTAGGAATAAGGAAAGACTTGTATGCAAAGGATATGCACAAGAAGAAGGTATAGACTATGGTGAAACTTTTGCACTAGTTTCTATACTTGAAGGAGTTAGAATATTGCTTGCATATGCTACCTAAAAATTATTTAAAGTATATCAAATGGATGTCAAATCTACATTTTTGAATGGGATACTTGAGGAAGAGGTATACATTGAACAACCTAAAGGTTTTGTTGATCCAAATCAGAAGAACATGGTATGTAAGTTGCACAAAGTACTATATCGACTTAAACAAACACTGAGAGCATGGTATGAGTGACTGCATTAATATCTTATTAGTATTGGATTCGTTAGAACAAGTGACAACAACAACTTATACGTGAAAGGTGAAACTGATGACAAGCTTCTTATTGCTGAAATTTTTATTGATGATATCATATTTGAAGGATATGATAATCTTTGAAAATCATTTTATGATGAAATGAGAAAAGGATTTTAAATGTTAATGTTTGGAGAGATTAAATTCTTTCTTGGTTTGCAAATTTTACAACAAAGTGAAAGTATTTTTATTACACAATTAGATTACATCAAAGAAGTGTTGAAGACCTTTGGAATGGAAGATTAAAAACCAGTTGGTACACCTATGGTCACAAGATGCAAATTAACAAAGGATGATCAATCAATCGAGGTAAATCAGACATTATACAAATCAATAATTGGTAAGTTGATGTATGTTGTGCATAGTAGACCAGACATTGCACATGCAATTGGGATTGTAGAAATATTTTCTACTAATCTTAAAGAATCACATATGACTATTGTTAAAAGGATTCTAAGATATTTGAAAAACATAGAGAACTATGGTTTATAGTACAAGAGAGAGGGCAATTTTGAACTACAAGTTTACACCGATGCAGATTGGGTTGGAAACATTGATTACTAAAAGAGCACTACTAGTGGAGCATTCTTTTTGGGAGAAAGATTAGTTACTTGGATAAGCAAGAAATAGGCATGTATTTCTCAATCCACTTTTGAAGCAGTATATGTAGTTGTTGCTGCTAATTGTTCAAACATTTTATGGATAAAACAACTTTTGAAAGGCATGAATGAGGAGATCACTGATCCAGTGATAATATATTGTGATAACACCAGTGCTATAAACATTTCTAAGAATCTAGTGATTCATGCAAAGACAAAGAATATGTCTATAAAGTATCACTATTTGAGGGAACAAGTACAAGACAAGCAAGTAAAACTGGAGTTTGTGAAATCAAAAGAATAACTTACAGATATATTTACTAAACCCTTACCTAAGGATACATTTGAGTACTTGAGGAATAGACTAGGGGTCCATCCCTTGTCTTTCAGTCAGTAAGGTGATCAAAAGGTTGCATTAACCTATACTTTATCAGAATATCAAATGATGTTGATGCATATTTCTCACACTTTAAGTTTCCTAAGGTTGTAAATGTCAAAAATTGAAGAACAAAAGAACACTGCATATTGGTACATGAAGGTACTTGATCTAAACCCAACACCAGAGATAATATTTTGGCTATTGAAGAGTTGTTTATTCTTTTGGTATTGTTGTCAAAGGGAGAGAGAAATCAATGAAATATTATCAAGGAGAGAGAGTCCAAGAGGAAGAGAACCAAAGGAATAAGAAGAAGATCAAATCCGTAGGGAGAGTCTGCATGAAATGTTGTGTAGTGATTAAACATATTAAATGTATAAGCTAAGAAGAGCTTACCAAGCTACAACATTTATTTATATAGTTGTAGAATAGATGTTTGGTATTCTATGGCATATTTCATATTGTGTTTCCATCAATGCCAAAGAGAGAGATTGATAACCTACAACTGATTGAATATCTTGATGGAGTGAATGGACAAGTGAAAGGCAGTGATTAATGGTTACTGAGCTACTAAAGTGATATGTAAGATAATTAAATTAGTCAATATATTATCATCGATGTCAACTAATTTTGACTGTACTTATCATGATGGTTACAAACATCTAGAGAAGAAAATGGTGAGAGAATGAGATATCTACATGGACATGAGATGAATATGAAAGATATGGCTATGGTATACATTTGGTAACTTATTGATGAGTTTATGGCATCATGTTGTTGATTTGATTGTATTACATGATTTTGTTATGTATTGAAGATCAAAACTAAACAAGTTTATGTGGTTGGTAAATGAATATTTTTGTATACACTAAGTTAGTGTAATGTATACCGAGCACAGTATTATCAAGAAGGTAATCACTGACACATTATGTATTGACTGAGTGAAAGAAACAAATAAAGTTTTATAACAGCCGACTAAATTGATGAGCTAGACGAATGCTTATGATTCTGAGGTAGAAGATAAAGTTTGTTGTGATGATCTAACGGCTGACAAAATTCAAGATTGATCGGATGAAGAATATTGAAACATGTTATTGACACAAATGTTGAGGAAGCTTAAAGCAGCAAAATGAATGATAGAGATTAAGTGGCGAAATCTAATGGATGAGAAAAAAATAGTTTATGTTGTCTATTTAAAGAGACATGAGATTCATTATTGAGTATGGGGGATAATTGATACTGCAAGAGAATTCGCGTAAAAGGACTATTTTCATGCACCACTGATCAAACTAGTATTTTATAGAACCGAGTTGAACTGCAAACATTACCAAGCATCATAGAAGAATACACCGAGTGAAATGAAGTTGGAGGATATGAAGGATTGAATTGATTATTGATTAGAGGAGGTATTTTGAGCTTAGCATAGATTTGAAAATATGCAAATCATAGTTTTATTTAAATCAGATCATTGTTGTATCAGTTTAACCATTGTTACAGATAAATCTCTTAACCGAGTGGGACTTAATAGTCTTTTGTATTTCAATATGACATTCAATGAATGTTAATTTTTTTCTTGTTGAACCCATAGTGAATGTTGGTCAAAGGAGAACTGTTAGTGATAAATCTTCTAACCAGGTCACACCTTACAGTGTGTTTTGTAATCTTAAACAGGGTTGGCTCCTAACCGAGCTCACTTCAGAAGAGTGAATTATTTTGGGTTACCAGTCCCAGGTGGTTTTTCCCCTAACATGGTTTCCACATTAAAAATTTGTGTTAGGTGTGAATGATGTGTTGAATTATTATTATTTTTTACACATTTCATAACTAGATAGATCAGTAAACACAGTAGTTAATTTACTATCAATCAATTGATGAAGATAAATATATATTTGATATCTTACCGAGTTGATTATTTGATTGAAAAGTTTGAATATATACATCTGGGAGATTTGGGACTATGGATAACTGGAGTTAACTAATTCACCCCCCCCCCCCCCTCCCCCCCTATCAGTTATCTAACAATGACATTCTTATGAACAACATCCCATAGATCTCAATCTATTAACAGATCCTCCATTTTCAACTTTCACATTTCAAAATTATTTTCAAAAAAATTATCCACCTCTATTCTCCCTGATGAAATTGTCATCCAATTTTTTTACAACAAGATCATAAAACATCTTCTAGACAATCTCCCACTCAAATCAAAATTAGTTCAAAAATCTCAACAACCTACAAGTGAAACCAAAGGTGATCATAACAACATCCTACACTAACCATGATAGAATGATCACATAAAAATTTCTCAGATCTTTATAATTGATATATAAAAACTTATTATAAATACAATAAATTAACATGCATTATACAACATAGTTATTTGCGTAGGGAAAACCCTTTCAAGAGAAAACACCTACACTCCAAAAGTCACCCAATTTATTAATTTGCAAAGAAAATTTATCAACATTCTTATCTAGCCCATATGATCCCTTGGACAAAGATTAGGAAGAATCTATGCTCAAATGTAATAGTACTATAAATTGTAACCATATGTAAATGCAAGGTTGAGAGACCCATTTTCTTAACAGTATGTTAACAAGAATACATACATTCAAATCCAACATCTCCACTAATTAAATGGTCTTTTCAAGAATATTAAATAATATTCAAACACATATACTTCACTAAAAATTAATATCAAGTATACCTCCAAAAATATCAATTTATAGGAACTAAAAATATATAAAACCACTATAAATAAAAAATTAAACCCTAGAAAATTGAACCAAAATACAAATACAATTTTTAACTTCATTTGTTTTGTGTTCAATAAAATAATATCGTGAATGAATTTTTTAATTGTTCATCAGTGTTATGTCAAAGATAGATTAGGGGAAGTGTATCCATAGCCATTATAGCTAACTTTGTGCACTCATAGATCCTAAATAGCACATTAGATTTTGACAAATCTTTTTTGGTTATCTCCATATGTGACCTAGCTAGTTATACCTATTTGTTCTAGCTTTTGGGTAGAAACAACCCACATTGTGGGATCTATTATGCGTGCAAAAGTGAAAAAATGATCATTTCAAAGTGTCACCCAATACCCACTTAAAAACACCCCAATGATCGTCCAACACAACCACCTCAAAAAATGTCAACACTTATGCAAAATGTCCCACTAGTCATTCAAAAATCTTACTGTTGGAAATACAAATAAATAGCTAAAATACATTGTATATATATGTTACTGCTCAAAGTATAAATAAATAGGTAAAGTACATTGTATATATATATTACTGCTCAAAGTACAAATAAATAACTAAAGTACATGGTATATATATGTTACTGCTTGAAGTACAAATAAATTTCTAAAGTACATTATTTATATATAGATAGATAAATATATAAATATATAATTAAAAGATTGAATGAACAAAGATTTGAACAATAATTGTAACATGGGCTGAGACAAATCCCACGATTAATATTTTTATCATTACGTTTATAGATATTTCTATTTAAATATAATTAATGTGAACGTCGAATGACTCCGTGATAGCTTTATATGGCATAATGAAAGGACCGAACATAAAAAAAAAATAGAGAGAATATTCCAACCTTACATTCAACAAATAATTATAAACAATTAAGAGCCCTCAACTTTCGGTATCTTATTAATGTTTGAGCATATCTAACAGAACACAAAGGACCACAGCAGAAAAGGAAATCGTGCGGCATGAAATGGTCTCTGTATAAGCAAATCAATACGTCATAGCTTTATTTTATTGTCCATTATCAGCAGCAAACAAATATACAGACATCCGTGAAAGTTTCAGTCGCCGAAGCCAATTAGAGAAAACAAAGCCATAACGTCATTTGAAAGATTGGAACTCAATAAAAAACATTTCAATTCTTTGAGATTCCACCATTGTAGGGTTTCTTTGTCTCTCCCTGTCGATTCCGTTCTCTACAAGTTGTCACCTTCTCTTCTAGCTCGCACTTTCGCATAAGTTTCCCCTCTTCTTCCCTGCGCCGCCACCATACTTACAAGCTGTTTGACCCCTTACACCTCTATTTAAACTGGACAAGATGAACGTCCAAGTACAGAGTTCTCCTTGGTTTTCCTAAGTTTGCCCTTGTCTATCCTAAATGGACAGCCCCTGTGACGAAGCAGTAGGATGGTGGGTACATGCACTAGTTGACCTGCCTAACATATGTTTCTTGGATAGTATTCAAGCCCATAGAAGAGATATTTCTGAATGGAAGCAGTATTGGCCAATTCTGGTTGTTGCTCTGGTTTGTGCAGCAATCGTCTCGTGGCGGAATACTGGTGGATGTGCATGGGTCGGAAAGAATAAGAAGAAGATTCCAGGGCCCCGAGGGTGGCCCATAATCGGAAGTCTAATGGAAATGAGTGGCGGCCATGCTCACCGTAAGCTTGCTCACTTGGCGGCTACACATGAGGCGAAAGAGCTGATGGCCTTCAGCTTGGGCTCGACCAGCGCAGTCATAACGTCCGATCCAGAAGTGGCAAAAGAGCTCTTGAGCTCTCGTCACTTTGCGGACAGGCCACTCAAACAATCTGCCCAGCAGCTCATGTTTGGGAGGGCAATTGGATTCGCACCCAACGGTGAATACTGGAGGATGCTGCGTAAGATTTCAGCTGCTCATCTCTTTAGTCCACGAAGAATTGCAGCGCACGAAGCCAGCCGTCAGGCGGATTGCATGAAAATGCTTTCTGGTATACGCAATGAGTGCGCATGCAAAGGCGCCGTCAGCCTCCGTCCACATCTCCAGGCGGCGGCTCTCAAAAACATCATGGGAAGCGTGTTTGGTGGAAGTTTGGATGGTGACGGAGAGGTGAGGGAGATGGTGGAGGAAGGGTTTGAACTGCTGGGGGAATTTAATTGGGCCGATCATCTTCCCTGGCTGAGAGCACTCGATCCTCTGCGAATCCACGCCCGCTGCGCTCGACTCGTACCTCGCGTTAGGGTTTTTGTTCAAAACATCATAAACCAACATCGACGGAATCCTCTACAAAGGGACACAGCCGATTCAGATTTCGTGGATGTGCTTCTCTCGCTTCAAGGACACGATAAGCTACACGACAACGACATCATTGCAGTTCTCTGGGTAAGAAATACGTCATCTTGATATTCCTTTCCTACTATATATCTCAAAGCTACTATAAAACTTATGAATACTTGTCCAATCCAGGAGATGGTATTCCGCGGTACAGACACTGTGGCTTTAGTTACAGAATGGACTATGGCGGAGTTGATATTGAATGAAGAAATACAAGTGAGAGCTCAGGCGGAGTTGGAGGCGGTGGTAGGAAGGGACAGAAGCGTACGTGATGAGGACATAGCAAGGCTTCCATACCTGCAAGCGGTTGTCAAAGAGAGTTTGAGAATGCATCCGCCGGGGCCTCTCCTCTCATGGGCGCGTTTATGCACGGAGGACGTTGACATAGCAGGTGGGATGCGTGTTCCAGCTGGGACGACAGCCATGGTTAACATGTGGTCCATTACTCATGATCCCGAGATCTGGGAGTCGCCTCATCAATTCCGGCCGGAGAGGTTTATTGAAGAAAAAGTGGACGTTCGGGGTAATGACTTGAGGCTTGCGCCCTTCGGTGCAGGTCGACGAGTGTGCCCCGGAAAGACTCTCGGCCTCACTACAGTTCATCTCTGGGTTGCAAAACTACTTCACCACTACAGGTGGGTTCCTTCTCCTCAACACCCCGTAGATCTCACTGAGATTCTCAAGTTGTCCTCCCAAATGGCTACACCCCTTACTGCGATTCCGGCAACCGTAAACCCTTATTGAGATCTCCCAAACGTAGGTTTCAAGGTTAGCCTTTAAGTATATCGCTCTTTTGTAAATATACTCTTATAAGATACTAGTCTAAACGTCGTTTGGTTAAAAATTATCATCTGCTGCAAATTGAGAAAGTATCTATAAACTTTCCTAGCCACATACTATTGCACAATAGTCTGGACGTAGTTTGCCTAGGTGTTTTTAACGAATGTACATCAAACGTTGCCATAGACAGAAGTGTGTGAGATTGGTGCTCTGTAATTACGTGTATAACAACCTTGAAAGTGACTATGAGTTTCTTCTAGTGCCTCTGTATAAACTTTCGTAACCGCATACTATAGCAAAATAGTTTGGACATAGTTTGCCTAGATGTCTTTAATGAATGGATATCAAGGGTTGCCATTGACAAAAGTGTGTAAGACTGGTGTGCTGTAATTACGTGTTAAAGAACCTTGAAAGTGACTTTGAGTTTCTTCTAGTGCCTCTTATTTTACTGCCATGTATTTGCTATATGAATTTTTATGACAATTTGGTGACTAGTAAATACTACATGTGTTAGCATTAATATATAGAGAGATGAAAACCACCACCATCCCTCCAGGTATTAAAGTAATGTTAAACTCTTCAATGTTGATATGTAGTGAAGCACATAAAATTCTATAATAAAATTGATTGAACAAATATATCTATTTGTAGAGATACATATTATTAATCTTAATTAAAAAGTAATTATTTTCATTCAACTTTCATAATGATCATTGTACAAAACAAGAAAGCATAATTATTCATTAGTTTATCATATTGCTTTTCTATAATGAACATTGGGAAGAGTACGAAGTAAAATAGAAAGTGTCTCAATCCAATTATTCAAGTGAGGAGTTGTCTTGCCCAAAATAAACTACGCAAAAATGCACAATTTTTTTTATACACCTAAAATTATACAATAAGGAGATCATGAGGGGTATCATGGCCAACAAGGTCATGTGGTGATCTACACACACATAGCCGGGTTGGTCAACCTCCCTCCACAACATGGTTAGGGTTGACTAACCCCAAGCGATACAACTGAACAAGGTAACTGATGATACCAACAAAAATAAGTTTAGGAAAGGGTCTAAAAGATGATTCTATAACACATGTAAGCCGGTCCAAAAGGAACATCGTAAATGTTAGAATTTGGTAAATGAACTTCTAATCGACCACTACAAGATTTCCTTGCTCGTGCAACATGCTATGCAACTGTGAAACTGATACTGAAAGATAGCATGAAGGAAGCTCCATGTCTAGGTGATTACTAGATATAAAATCATCCTAGAGGTTCTTGGACACTAAGAGAAAATTTCTACAACATGCTCCCTAGGAACCACATTAGTTTACTACGCTTACAAAGATACGCTAATAAAATATCCAACAAGGATTTTATTCCGATTCATTAATTGTGAATTTAAACGTTCCCATAAAGTTAATATAATTTGAAAGGGAATTACGAGTAGGCATCATCTTTTTGAAACAGGTTTATAAAATGAAAAGGTGCATTAAATTAATTCATTTAATAATGTATATATACGTTTAGTCCTTATACATATGCTAAGAAGATTAATAAATTTCAATCAAGTAATAAATTGATTATTATATACATGTATTATTAGAGCATTATACATGATCTAATTTAATCATATGAATAACTATTTCATTTTTGATCAATTAATAATTTTTATTACTAACAACATATATATTAAATTTATTAAATAAAATTTTGATTTAATAAGTTGCTATGGATCAAGGGTACATGCAACAACTCGTATTGCAATGTATTTGTACCTCTAGTTTGAATATATATAGAAGATAAACAATTTTCGATCAAATATCAAGTTGATTGTTTTAAACATAAATATTAAACATTATACCAGAAAAACATAATTTAAAGCGTGTTACTTTATTATTTACCCAATAGTAACCCTATCATTAATAAAATACTTACATTAAAACCATTACCTATGATTTAATTAAAAGGTATTATTAAATATTAAATTTAATAACTTAAATTATATATAAATAGCAATACAATTTTAAAATTAAATAAATAATTAAAAAAATTAAATTAAGTTATATTTATTTTATTTTTTTAAACTAAATTTAAATAACATACAAAAAAAATATTAATTTACATATACCAAAGTTTTTTTTTAAATTAAATTTAAATAACTAAAAAAAATTTAAGCCAGGCGGCGGGCCCCTACCACATCTGCCATGGCAATACGGGAGGGACCCATTGCCAGTCCCTTTATGGAACTTTAAAAAATAATTTAAGTTTTTTTTTTTTAGTTATTTAAATTTTATTTTAATATATATATATATATATATATATATATATATATATATATATATATATATATATATTTCCGCAAAATCAACAAAATCACAACATTGGTTTTAATTATTTAATTTTAAAATTGTATTGCTATTTATACATTATTCAAGTTATTAAATTTAATTTTTAATAATACCTTTTAATTAAATCATAAGTAATGATTTTAATGCAAATATTTTATTAATGATAGGATTATTATTGGCTAAATAATAAAGTTAATGTTATGGTTAATAACATTGTTAGAATGTGTAATCTTTCCTTGGTGTATTTATAAACCAAGGTTAGACTATTAATCTTTTCTTGTTGTAATATATTAGGATATAAGCCAAGGTATCCTAATATACTTCTTTTTTGTCTTCTTTCCACTACATTCTATTTCGTCTTCTAGTGGAATATGTGAGGACAAATATTTATTGTAATTTGTAAATTAGTTTATTCCTCCTTAAGAGGAATCTCACACTTGGCTCACACACACTTATGAATGGTGGCATTTATAGACTTGGGAGTTACATTCTAACTCCTCTCTCTCATCTCTATTTAAGAGATGCTTCTCTCTCTCATTTCTTTTATAGGATGATGAAGTTATTGTATTGAGCATGTTGCTCTCTTTCTCTCTTCTCTCTTCTCTCTCTCATTTTAGGCTATGGCCTCATTCATAATGTCACAAGGGGTTTTCTTTGTTTTCCCCTTTCAAATATCTTGCCTCATTGTGTTGGATCGTGAAGCTTTCTCTCTCTTTGCTTATGGTAATATTTTTTCATGCATTCACTCGCTTAGATTCTTTCTTGGTATTGCTTATTTTTTCATATTTCTTTTTCATTTCTAACATGGTATCAAAGTGGTTTAATCTTTGTTTTTGAGTGTTTGCATGAAGGTACGATTCGACAGAGACTCTTAAGAGAGATTTCACTAATTTTTTTATTCTCTTAAGCTGGAAAAAAAATTAAATTTTCTTTTAGTTTGGCTGGTTTACCGCCAAACCCGATTAACTCTTATTTTCTCTAATTTGTGTAGGTTTCGATATATTGTTTAATAGTATATTGTTGAGAGAGTTTATTCTAGTATATTTCACTTTTTGACATCTATTCTAATCTAGACGCTTGAAACCATGCATGCAAGATAAATGCAGATGTGCTGTACGGACAGTTAATTATGGCACGTCTGCAGAAACGTAGAAATATATATATAAAAAAAAAACTATATACCAATATAAACGTAAGCCTACCTCACATAGTTTAATTCATGGAAATTGTTAAGCCCTTTTTTTTTTTTGAGTAAATTTCCATCGAACTGGTGTTTTCAGCTCATGTATTCTAGCTTACTTCCATGTATAATAGAGATCCCCTATTTTCTTTGAGATGGGATGCGTAAAATAGAGATCCCCTATTTTCTTTTTTAATCTTTACCAGTGAAACCCTTCGAGTATCAAAGCACATAAGCATGTAAAATAGAGATTTCTACTAACACAAACTTCTGATATATTTTTCACTATGTATCTGTTCTATCACAAGGGCTGCTGTGATGTTTTGTATTTGATTTACAATTTTTATTCAAGCTTGGATGCAAATTTACATTCAATAGAAGTACCAAACTTTCATACAATAAAAGTACCCTATCTAAACATTAACTTGCAAATATATTTGAATTTCTCATAGACTGCAAACAAGAGTCAATTTGCAGATCTAAAATGGCATTTTGCAGGATATAGCATTTTTCTCAAACTTAGTGAGCCTAACTTGCAAGATGAGTATACTTCACCTTCTTTTTTTATCACTATGAGCAGCTTCTAGCCGTGGACAAAATTGACAACATGCAGTAGATTTTTAATTCAAAGGCTTATAGGGTTTTCAAAGGATCTTTGCCTTATAAATATATCAGAACAAACTCTGTTGATGTGTCACTCTCTCGGGCTTCACAGAAGGAAAGAACTAGCTGTGATAACTCATATCATCCTTGCCCTTTTTTATACAAAGGTGGAGTCATTTCTATTCCCTGTCATTATTTCATTTCTCCTTATTTGCTCATCCTTTTTTCCATTTCTCTATGCACTTCTATGATTTCTCTGTCGATTCCATCTGTTGTAACATTTCTTTGTTCTATATCTTTTGCATATTTTGTAATGTTCTTTTTGATCAGTGATTCTCGCAGCTTGTAATATCATATCATTTTGCTTTCATATCTGTTCTTCTCATACGTTGTGCAGTGTCTCAAGTGATCACGTCTTCTTGCTCGTATTCAACGTCTCCTTGCAAGTTATACCCATTTTTTATAGGATATACAAATGCTCATCATCTATCGGATGCGTGTTGAAAGTTTTTTTTTTCGGCTTCACTCAAAGTAATAATGTTAAGCATAACGTTATTTGAAAAATAGCATATAATAGCATAACGTTATTGCAGACATTATTAACGTTTTCTAATCATTACAGAAGTTAATCATTGCATAACTTTAACTGATTATAGTAATTTTGATGATAGTTATTAACGTTATAGTCGCAGTATTAACATTACATATCATTCAAAATATATCTATTATAATATTTTTATGTTAATATTATCTACGTTTATATCGTTCAACATATATCTATGTTTGATTAATATTATCTATAATAACGTTATTAATTTTTATATCGTACATAATATATCTTTGTTGGGATTAAACAAAGAACTGAATTGATTTCGTCTGATTGTAATTTGACTTGTCAGATTTTCGTGATTCCTAAGTCTGTAATAATTTTTCAATTAGTTTTAAAGGCCAATTGTCTGAGTTCAAGATAACCATGTCTATGTGATTATTCATCTTCTTTTCTTTTTTTTTTCTTATGATGAACAAGAGCAGTTTTAAAAAGTAACGTCTCTATTTTTTTTTTCTTTATTTGGATGTTGCAGTGTCTGTTGTCTCTGTTCTTTTCACTATTTTGAGGACCTTTCTATTTGCACTTTCTTCCTTCCTACCGTTTGTTCATATACGTTTTTTTTCAAACCAGTGTTTTGCCTTTGTTTGCCTTAGTTAGTAGAGTTTTCAAAGTTTGACTCTTAGAATCATGAAGTTCTAAATACGTATGTATTGGAATTTTGAATTCTTTCCTTTAGAATCTTCAAAGAACTTTAGATTCTTTTTTATTATATCTTTGTAAAAGCTTCTTTAAAATTAAAATTAAAATTCAGCTTAGAAAGTGTTTTATATTTTTTTTCATTACTTAGTTTTTTCAAAAAATATTATCATTATGAGGATAAAAGTCTTTTAATTGTAAAAATTTTAATCTATTTTGATTTGAAGTTTTTTCTTTAATAGAAAATATTTTTTTTCAACATGTCTTTTATATTATTAGAATAAAATTTGAAATATTATTATTGATATAAAAAAAATTTCAAATGTATTCAATCACATTTTATGGTATCATATATCTTCAATTTATGTCTATATTCATTTTAGAAATTAAATTAAATAAATCTTATAGTATAAGGTACATTTTTAGCATTCTAATCTCACATCATTCAATCAATTTTTTTTCAAAGTTTAAACATTTTTATATCTGTTATATATTTCTTTATAAGAATTTTTTTTAAAGCTTCTTTACGCAAAATATGGTACAATCATTTTTTTAGGAAAAACATATTTGATCCAATGCAATCAAAGTCATTGTTTTTTACTAAATTATAATTGTTCAAAAAAATTGTCTTTATGAAAAGTTTAGGTGTCTCCTTGCTATAAGTTTAATATAGCTTGATCCTAGCTTTGTCTTATAATTTTACGAATATATTTCAATGTGGTTAAAACCATAAGTTATAAATGAATAGTGTTTATTGATTCAAAACTTTTAATATAATTTTATGTACATGTAAAACATATTTTATGATAATGATGCTATGAGTTGCAATTATATGTGTTCGGTTGGCCCCATATCACCCGAGGTCATCCATGTATCTAACCTTTTATAAGCTTCTCACTTAATCCTTGTTTAACATTCTGTTAAACTGACTTTCTCATTAAATTGATTTTGCACTATTAAATGGATTCACACTTTAATCTGACTTCACTATTGCTAATTGATTTCTCAATCCTTACCTTGTTCAAATATCTCTAACCTCTTTCTTCTTTTTTTCTAGATACATGTTTTTTGTTGCTTCGAATATTTCCTTGGGGGGGGCGTCCTTTCAATTCTCACTCTTGTGTTCACCTTGCATGGAGATTTTAACTGATATCCTATAATTTATACTTATTGTTCTTCCAAATATTTCATTTTATCTCAATTTATTCGGGTTTATGAGTTCTTACACTATTGCCTTCATTATTCAATTTTTACTGATCTATCTGCACATAGTTGCAGTTTTATGCTCTTATAGCATCTCTTTATGCTCATGGTAGCATTTTATGGTTTGATACCATTTTTTTATCTTGTAAGTTGCATCGGGAGCCAATTTTTCAAGGTTAACTATGGTGGACCCGACAATTTTTTAACTGACTCATAGTTCCCTTATCTAGCCCATGGAGTATCCCACCAACCTATAATTGGTGTGCACTTACTCAATGGAGTTTCCCTCCATTTGTTTCACTTTTTTCCTCAGTGCGAGGATGATATTTTATGGGGTTTTCCCCTTCAATTATTTGTCTTCCTGGTGTGTGCTCCTAGTTGCGATTAACTCATGGTATGACTTCCTACACCTGCTCATTTTTTGAGCGTATAGGTGACGAGGCTACCATATCTTGGAGCACTCCAATATAGGAGACTCTTGTTTTTCTGTCTTCCTAGTGTGTGCTCCTAGTTGCGATTGACTCATGGTATGACTTCCTACACCTGCTCATTTTTTGAGCGTATAGGTGACGAGGCTACCATATCTTGGAGCACTCCAATATAGGAGACTCTTGATCTTTTTTGCCTCATGGCAATGATGTTTCTTGTCCATGATGGATTTCCTATTTGAAGGCAATATGTTGTTTCTCCTCATAAATCTCTCCTTGATCTGCATCTATAATCATGCTTGGCATATTTAGAATCTTAAGTTGACCTAGTGCCTATGGCACATGTGTTATCTTTGTCTCTCTTATATTTCTTTGATAAATATACTAATGTGATAATGTTCTGCATACTTTATTGCCTAGATCGTGGGTCATGTAGGTGGTGGTTTCTAGGCCCATTCACTTGTAGTGAGATGACTCATTAGTGGACTGTCTATATCCATGTGATTGACACAATGTTGATGCAGATTTCATTAGTTGGCCTTGTCTGTGGTCATTTGTGCATTAGTATGTTCCTTTTATGAAAGATTTATTATTCCTATCATGTTCATTTTGAGCTTATGATTTATTTTAGATTTCATTTTAACTCCATTGCATGTTGGTGAACATGTTCATTTATCCTCATCTCTCTTGGTTCCTCTTTGATTATAATTATTATAACTTCAAATTTTTACTAACTTGACTATACAATGTAATTCTACTTGTGGATCAGTGTCTTGTTTTTTGTTCTATGCTTTTTTTTAGGTGATCCATCAAGGAACCTTCTCAGTTTTTCACAAACCTTATGTAGATGTGGCTATGCTTCCACTTGATCACATTCAAAGGACTCATGTACTTCTCTTGGATCTACAAATGTACCATATGGCTTGCAGATAATCAAATTACTTCATCTTGAAGATCAAGTTGTAGATTGTTGTAAATTGTGGGTTTAATACCCCTTGTTGTAATCACCCCAAGTAAAGAGTAAACGGGGGTGTTAGAATTTGTAATCTTTCCTTGGTGTATTTATAAACCAAGGTTAAACTATTAATCTTTTCTTGTTGTAATATATTAGGATATAAGCCAAGGTATCCTAATATACTTCTTTTTTGTCTTCTTTCCACTACATTCTATTTCATCCTCTAGTGGCATATGTGAGGACAAATATTTATTGTAATTTGTAAATTAGTTTATTCCTCCTTAAGAGGAATCTCACACTTGGCTCACACACACTTATGAATGGTGGCATTCATAGACTTGGGAGTTACATTCTAACTCCTCTCTCTCATCTCTATTTAAGAGATGCTCCTCTCTCTCATTTCTTTTATAGGATGATGAAGTTATTGTATTGAGCATGTTGCTCTCTTTCTCTCTTCTCTCTTCTCTCTCTCATTTTAGGCTATGGCCTCATTCATAATGTCACAAGGGGTTCTTTGCTTTCCCCTTTCAAATATCTTGCCTCATTGTGTTGGATTATGAAGCTTTCTCTCTCCTTGCTTATGGTAATATTTTTTCATGCATTCACTCATTTAGATTCTTTCCTAGTATTGCTTATTTTTTCATATTTCTTTTTCACTTCTAACAAACATGCTATAAATAATCAGAAGTGTCTCAATCCAATTATTCAAGTGAGGAGCTTTGTAAAGATATTAGAAAGTTATGTCATAATAGGGAAATATACAAGTAGCAATAAAATAATCTAGCTAGCAAAAGAGTGTAGCTTTATATTTGGCCACTATGGTAGAGAGAAAGATATATACAAAGGATTTTTCTTTGATTTTTAAGAAACGCTTATTCAATCAAGATGGGAAGTATAAACAAAAGTAGACTTCTTATCATATGTAGAACACGGGTCAAATCAGAATCAAAATGTCCAACTAACTTAAAAATATTACAACTGAAGACTATAGGTAGTTTTCCTTAAAGATACTTTATAATCTTCTTAGTAACACTCAATTATCTCCTTATATATTAATATAAACATAGATACCAAGCTTATGACATGTCTAACATCTAGACAACTACTAACCAAATAGAGAACACAACTAAGCAACTATCCATAGAAGAGTCAAAATCATAGAAGTAGAACTATTAGAAGTAGAAAGCATAAGGCCAACTTTCATAGGTGTAGCCATAGGATTGCAATCCATCATATGAGCCATGTGAAGATCACAAACATACTCTTTTGAGACATAAATTTGTCATTTATATGTTGTCAAACTTCAATACCATGAAAATATTGTATCTACCCTGAATTAGTTATTTCCAAATATAAAATGATAGTTTCTCTAAATTTTAAAAATAAATATTTGATTGTTTTGAGTGAATATTAAATCACCATCATTAGAAACAAGCATGTAAAAATCCTCACTACAAAAGATATGATCATATTTTCTCTTTAAAAACCCTTTGTTTAGATGGTAAGAGTCAATTTAGAAGCATAATTCTATAGGTTCCTATTTTATACAATACACGGTCATCTTCAACATCTAAACATATTTCTTATGTAGGTTCTTTAAAACCCTTTAGTTGTGAGGCATAAATTTCTCCATCATATGGTTATTATTCTTCACATCTATCTCATAATTTTTCAATCCATTTTGAGCAATTAAAAATGTGACTAATTCAAACTTATACATTCTTAATATAGAATCTTTTATTTATATAATTGATATCTTCACATTGAAAGAATTTTTTTACAACCAATCTAACCTCATTTTTCCATCAATATTCCCTTCAAATTTATATTAAGTTTTATATATCTAATTTGTATCTATAAAATCCTTGTGAAGGGGTATTTTACAATACTATTACCAAGTATCATTACATTTAGTGGGATCCATTTCACTCTTCACAATATTAACCTATTATTTCTTATTGAGTCAATAGGGAGAGGGCCCTGATATCATTACACTAGTAGAAACAACAAGAAACAACACTAAGAAACCATTCTTAGGGTCGTTATAGCCAAAAGCATAGAAAAATCCCCCTAAATAAAATTATTCAAAAACAAGAAAGTTACTAACATCTAAGTTCATCCTATTATTTGCTGGAAAAATTGAAGACAAGGGAATGATCTTATCCAAGTAACACTGGACCAAGCTTTTGTGTCTAAGGAGTTGTTTATGGAATACTATTTCTCTTTGAACACACTTTCTAGGATAGGCTCTTACCACTATCCTATTAGCATGGTGGTGGACAAAATTAACAAAAAGAGAAATTTCCCTTTTAGATTTGAGAAGATGTGGTTGTCTCACACTAAGCTCTATGATATCATCAAGGAATGGTGGAACATAAGAGTTGACAAAACAACAATGTTTAGAGTTACCAAGAAACTTAGGGAGGTTACAGTAAATTTCAAGAAATGGAATAAAGAAGTATTTTGGTATATATTTTCTTTAAATTATTTCCTTCAATCAGATTGAAAGAAATCCAAGATAAAATCTGGCAAGAAGGATATAAATATGATTACCTTGTCCAAGAAAATGAAAATTTGGTCCATTACCATAATGTTATTTCAAAATAAGAAACCTTTTACAAATAGAGATCTAGATCTCTTTGGCTATCATTTGGGGACAAGAACACTCATTTCTTCCACCTAACTACTCTTAAGCACAGCACAACAAATAGGATTGACTATCTCATGAAGAATGGTAGTAAGATAGAGAAGAAGGATAATATTAGCAGAGACGCGGCTAACTCTTTTTCCATTCTTCTAATGGAGGATCCTAATTTGGAAAGTGATTCCTAGCACTCTTGTTTGGAGGTGATCCCAAAAAATTTAAATGAAGATCATAACAAAATGTTGGAGGCTATACCCTCAAGAGGATAAATTAAGAAGGTGGTTTTCTCTTTTGAAGGAAACAAAGCCCTAGGGCCTAACGGAATTCCCCTTTTTTCTTTCAATCCTTCTGAGACATTATTGAGGAGGATGTTAGAAATGTACTCAAGGAATTATTTGGGTCAAGGAGGATCCTAAAAGAGCTGAATTCAACCTTTCTAGTATTCATTCCCAAGAATATGGGGGCTAATACTATAGATGTTTTCTTCCCTATAAGCCTTTGTAACTCCTTTTATAAAATTATCTCTAAAGTCTTGACCATTGGAATGTTGGCCCTTCTTCTGTCACTTATTTCTCCAAAGAAAAATAGTTGCATGCCAAGTAGGAATATTCTTGATTCTATAATTATGATCCATAAGAATATTCATTCTCTTAAGGCATCAGAGATGGAGTTTTTTGTTGAAGCTTGATCTTTTCAAAGCCTATGACCATGCTGATTGGGGCTTTCTTTTGAAGATGCTAAAATCTTTTGGTTTCTCTAATAGAGTATTGCAGCTTGTCTGGTAGCTTATCTCTAGTCCAAACATTGCAATCATGGTCAATGGGTCACCCTCTCACTTTTTCAAAACATCAAGAGGTCTCATACAGGGTGACCTAATATATCCTATTCTCTTCATTCTTATAGCAAAGAGCTTGAGAAGATTCATACATAACCAAGTGCTCAATGGTTCTATTAAAAGTATTAAACTTTCTTCTATCAATCAAAATTGTTCGCACCAAAAGTTCATAGATGACACCATTTTAATGGGAAGGTCAACCATTGGGGAAGATAAAGCCATTAAGTATGTTCTAAACCTTTATGAGAAGGTTGTAGGACAACTGATCAATAGAAATAAGAGTTGTCTTTATTTATTTAATACTTTTGAAGCTAGAAGGAAGAAGATTACTGACATATTTAGATTATCTATTGGATCTCTGCCAACTACCTACTTGGTGTTGCCGATTTGTGTGAAACCACTGGATACTTTTTGGATTTCTCTTGTGGATAGATTTAACAAGAAACTTTTTGGATGGAAGGGAGATCTACTCACCTAGGCTGGAAAAATATAGCTTCTTAAGGCCACTCTTCATAATTTACCTATCTACGCCATGAGCCTCTTTAGGATCCCTTCCAAATTTATATAAATTATTAAAAAATTTCAAAAAATGTTCCTATGGATGGAGGTGGAAGAGAAGAAAAGAATGCCTTTGATTGCTTGGGAGAACATTTGTAAGCCTACGAAATTTGGCGGTTCAGGTTTGAGAAGTATTATATTGTTTAATAATATTCTCCTTGCCAAATAAGTTTGGAGAATGTTTGGAGATAAAGTTGAATGAAACTCCATCTAGCATAATAAATATATTTTTAATTGTGATTCTCTTTCTCAGTTTCTTCATTGTAACAATCTTCCCAATGGTTCTACGTTGTGGAACAGTATCATTAAAGCTATAAGTATTATCTCAAAAGGTGTTTGTTGGAGGGTTAGGAAAGGTAGAAGAACTCTTTTCTGGGGAGATTGTTGGCTGGGCAAAGAACCCCTCTATTATAAAATAACTTTTCTATATAGATATGAAAATTTTAATATTTTTTATTTATTCATCAAAATATAATTAGATATTTTGTAAGGATTTGAATTGTATGTATTCTTTATAATTATGATTTTATTTTATATTTTATTTGAAATTATTCTATTTTTAAAAAAAATTTGAAAATCATATTTTTTTTTAAAAAAAATTTAATATATACAAAATATTTTAATAACTTTCAATCATAAATTAATATATTTTTCATTTAGTCATTTAAAAAGTATATATTTTCACTCTAATATTTATATTATACCATTTTATAATTATTAATCATTATTTTATAAAGATCAATTATAATTAATTTTACATAAATTAATTAAAATATTTTAATATTAAACTAATAAAAAAATTATTGTTAAATGGCAATATACAAGCTTCATCCAATAAATTAATAATAAATATTTTTACATTGAAAAAAAACCACCATCCACCAACTTTGAGTCAAATCCAGCACACAACATAAATCATATACTATCATGACACCTTATAATATCCTCATACAAATACAAGAGCAAAATAGACAAATGCTAGACTAGTAATCTCAACTTGAACAAATCACATATTAGCAAAATAGACAAATGCTAGACAAGTAATCTCAACTTGAACAAATCATGTATAGTTTTTATTGTTATCTCAATATGGAATAGAGAATGTAGCTTGGGATTATGAGTTAGAATGTGCCTTATTAGTACTTGTCGGTAGGCTAGGCAAGTACTATTGTATCAATTTTTGGATTTCTTCATTTAACTAGTGATTAAAACTAATTTTTTCTACCAATTACAATTTAGCGTGTTTTTATTTTGTTAAAAATAAAATAGTTTCTATAGTCTACATGTAAATTTTTTAAGTTAATAAATTGTAAAAAATATTTCTTGATAAAATGATTAGCTAAAACATTTAAGGTCTTATAGACCTATTTTTTAGGCATGAATAGCTTATATAGAAGCTTTTGAAGATTTATGAGACTTTTTTTTGGATTTTTTTGTTTTAAATTGTTTTGTTAAGTTCTCCTAAAGATTTTTTTATTATTTTATATTAATATAATTTAAATGAAAAATTATGTTGTCTCAATTTATTCTAGTTTATACTATTAATTTTTATAAAATATTATAATTTAAATAAAAAGCTATGATATTATAATATATATTTATTTTTATTCATATTTTTAAAGTTTTTGATTTTAAATTTTATTATATATTAATTATACATTAACAACTATTTATGTAAAAAAATTATGCAATTTTTTTTCTTATAATTATTATTTTTTCTTTACAAAATATTAATATTTAAACCAAAATATATTAAATTAATATTTAATGTTATTATAATATTTTTTATTTTTAAAAAACTTATTTAAATTTAGTTCAAAATATCAATTTATTTAAATTCATTTATTTATAATAGTTTTATTTTTAAAAATTTTATTATAATAGTTAATTTAATATTTAATGTTATTATAATATTTTTATTTTTAGAAACTTATTTAAATTTAATTCAAAATATCGATTTATTTAAATTTATTTATAATAGTTTTATTCTTAAAAACTTATTTAAATTTAGTTCAAAAGATCGATTTATTTAAATTTTTTTATTTATAATAGTTTTATTTTTTAAAATTTATTTAAATATCAATTTTTGATGAAAAATAGTGATCATAATATATATAGTAATTTAAGAGTTCTACGTATTTTTTCTAATGTTTCACTTTATAGAAAGTAAACTAAAATGACAAGTTAAATTAGTCACAATAATCAATTATAATTTCTTCATATTGTTTATAGTACCTCAATTTCAAAATTAAAATTCTTCATTATTATAATTATAATTATATAAATTTATATTAAATAGAATTATACTTTATAAAATATAATAAATAGTTAAAATTGTAATTATAATTCACGATATAATTACAATTGATTACTAAACTAAAAGGCAAGTACTAGCCACGTGGCACTTGTTCTACTAATAATGATTTTGTGATTGGATTTGCAAAATGAATTATTTGATATGGCTTGGAATGGGGGAAGTTCTAATGCAAATCTTTTGTTAGCTTTCCACTAAGTGTAATTTCAAATAAGATGCAAATCTTAGTCTCCTTATTGATAATAGAAACAATAATATATGAAGAAGAAAATAATTTTAACGTACACGAGACTAAATATAGCATGTTCCCAATATCTATAAAGAGTCGCACAAAACTCCCGATCTCTACCGTGTCTCTTCTTAACTAGAACAATGCAACCACTAAGATCGGGTTATGCTTGTCAGGAATAAAACTCGCGCTAAAAACTATCCACACCGCCTCCAATTCTCTTCTCCTTAGAAAATCGATGGCTACAGGAATCCTATGTCTTCATTCTTCCCAATCAAAGGAAGTCGTCACCATATTTGAGGCATTTATAAATTGCTTCTCTGCCAGCCTAAATATTTGTCTACAATGATTCACAATGTACTTCAACAATGCATAGCGGCAGATATAAAACATTTTAGTTCACATAACTTTAATATATAGAAATACAAGAATTGCCCATATAGTTAAGTTTCACAACAGCCACCAATAGTTATATGTGTCGGCAAAAATATATTGCACCTCCAAATTATATTGACGAAGAGTCGGGTCCCACACAGGGAAATCTATGGGTCTAAAATATGTGGCAATAATAATTGCAATATTGGTCTTAGGGTCGAATCACATTAATAATTGTTAATATTGAAACTATTCTAGGGAAATATTACTTCTAATGCATTCAAGTATTAAAGTCATTTTGATGTCATATTTATCTATATTAAGCATGCCTGCAATAATATAAATTCAAAAAGTTGCCAAGATGAGGATCGACCTTCCCATCATATTTCACCAAACTTTAGAAAGCGATCCTTGTATATTTCATTCAATCCATATAAAGATTCAGCCAATTGATTAAATCACACAATATTAATTGTTAATATTGAAATATTATTAGAATAATAACTCATCCAATTATATTTTGTGAACTTCAATAATATAGAATGCACAATTCAAACTTCAACGCCAATAACCTTCAAAAATATATTATTCTAATGCAAACAAGAAGGCTCATACAATCTACATATAATTTGGAATCTTACTGCAAATTTGTCTTCAAAAGAAGAATTCACAAATTTGGAGCACAATGTGAAATATCAAAATGATATTGTCAATTGCAGACTAGGGTAGCATTAAATCGCCACAAAACTGCAAACCACCACCTTCAACTACTCAAACTTTCAGCAAAGAGCAAATCAAATACTTTTCATGATGATTTACAATGCCCCATCAACCTCCTTATAAAGAGATCCAAGAAACTTCTAGAGGATTAAATTAGACTGACTTAATTAATAAAGTGGCTTACTTTATTATTTTATTTTTTTTATTTTATATTTAAATTAGTTAATTAAAGTCATCCTTATGATATTAAATTAATTATAGGATAACTTAAGTAATTAACTTAACTACATCATTATATTCAGAGTTGAATGAGTAGGAGAAGCAAAGGCGCGAGTCCTAGGGTTTCTGCGGGTCACAGAAGCCCTTATGTGGTAGGCTTGGAGGACGATGATTCTGAGAGCGAGGTGAATGATAATGAAAAAGATTCAGACCTTGTTGTTGGTGTTTTTGATGGCCGTGAAGGGTGGATTTGCTAGAGGGATATTGTGGCTTCTTCAATTGTGGAAGGGAATGGTTTGGCAGAGTAGGACTGTGGGTTTTGGCATCATGTTAAGCCCTCTATTTTCTCGGTGCCGCTCAGATTTGGGTTGGGGGTGGTTAATGGGGAAACCCTCTACTTATTTCCTGATCCCCTCATTGTTGTTCTGGCCAATGCTAGTGTGGGGTGCTTAATCCCATCCTTTCATCCATGGATGCCCCTTTTTCTTCAGTGGTCTTTCCTTTGGAGAGGTTGATTGGGGTAGAGATGACTTGGTGATTGGTTCTTTTCATCTCTACCCTCTTTATGTTGGTTGTCTCTCATGGTTTTGGGCCTTTTCTAGTGAGGTAGCAGTGTAGACTAGATGGTCCTCTCATGTTCCCTTGGTGTGTTTTGGCCATTATGTTATGATTGAAGCCACTGGGGGGTTCATTCTAAGGCTGTATTTTTTCTTTTTAGTTTCTCTAGGGCTGGAGAAATGGTGGTGGTGGGTTTTGACTTATTCTTGGATAGGACTCTTCTTTGGGTTTGTGTGGCAAGTATTGGGTTGCTTTTGGTTGAGCCACAATGCTATTCTGATTCATCTTCTTTGGTTGGAGTCATGAGGTTTACCTTTGTCAAAGCATTTCTTGCCTCACTTTCCTCAAAGTGGCCTATTTATTTTGGATGTGTCTCTTTCCTACACTTTGGAGGTGGTTTCTCTGGCAAGTATGAATCTAGTGGCTTTGGACTTTCTTTGTTTGGTGAGGCTACCTCTAGGCTCCGTTCTTCCAATGCGGGGTTTTTTATTTCTTTATTGGTTGTGAGCTTAGCTCAGATCTTGAGGTGGGAAGGGGATTTCTTCTTCCTTTGGTTGTTTGGTTTTTTGTTTGTGGCCAGTTGGATGCTGAAAATTTTCAAGGGCCCGTTCTGGTCTCTAGCTATTTTTTGTTAAGGATGCTTTCAGGTTTTGGGGCTACTTAATCCCTAGATGGAGTCTATTGCTTCTCTTTCTAAATTCTTTGGTGGACTTTTATGGGTACTCTTCTGCTTCTTTCTTTGGATACTTCTATAGAGGTAAAGCCTTCCCTTCTTTTTATGAGGCTCCTTTTGTGGCTTGTTGGTGGGTTGGGCACTTTTTCTTGATGTCTCCTTTACACTCATTTCCAATTGAGGTGGATCCGTCATCTATGGAAGTGGTGATTTGTTTTGAGGGTAAGGTTGATTGTGGCACAAAGTGGAGCTATATCTTGTTATTGGTTATTGGAAGGAGGGGTGGTTTTGGAAGTGGTTTTCAAGGAGGGCGACTTTTTCTTCAAACTATCCTTTGGAGGTGGATCCCCTTCCATTGATGTGGAGGGGATTTTTGCTGGTGGAATGTTTCTCTTCTTCTTAGAAATTTCTTGTGCCCTTAACGGGTTGGTTTGGGGTTCCATGTTAAAACCTTATCTTCTAGTTGGTTTTTTATTATATTATTTCTTTATGTGGCTAGCTAGCTTCTATTGGGGGATTTTATTATATCTTAGTGATGGTTTTGGGAGCCATTGTAAAGCCCTTGTTGGGTGCTTCTCTTAACCCCATAGATTTTGTTAATTCTTTGACAATCTATCTTTTGGGGCAGTCTTTGAGGATAGTTTTGGGAGCCATGTCAAAACCCTATATTATGATTTGAGGAACCTTCAAAACCCCATGGGTTTCTAGATCTGGAGATTGGTTCTTTGATGTAAGGCTTTGGCCTCAGATGTTGGGTTCTTGGGGGAAGATGGTTCTTTGTATGCCTTTTGATTTTTTGTTGTTGTCTATTTTCTCACTTTGGTTTGTTGGTCTACCAATGCTCTATCTATTGTAGCAATTCTTCTTAGTGGGGTTCTAGATCTCCTTTAAAATCTACCTGTAAGGGGTTTTGAGCCTGGCTCAAAACCTATTTTATGTTAGGAATAGTCCCAAGAGGATAACTGAGAGGGGGGGGGGGTGAATCATTTATCTACAAGTTTCAATTCTTTATCCAATTATGTATACTTAAAATTTAATCATAAACACAATGAAAGAACACTTGAACACAACACCAATATTTTGGTTACAGGGAAACCCAAATAGGTAAAACCCCGGTGGGAATTAACACCCACTAATAATCTGCACTAGAGTATAATGATCCTTGTTAGAAGATCTTACAACCCTGTTAGGAGTTGATCTTTACAATGCAATAAGTATAGTGACCTGGTCAAAGGTCAGACCCTGTTAGGAGTGAGGATGCACTGTCTGAGAGCTCACTACTCAAAGGGGGTGAAGGCTGCAACCTTCTAAATAACAAATACACACTATATCTAGATCTTGGTGAGCTGTGAGGTAGACCTACTGTCTTGATCAATTCCAATGAATAGTACACTCTTTCTTCTTTGTCACATAGACTTCTTCTTGATGACACAATGCTTTGCACTCTCTGCTCTTCTCTAAACTTTTATCTCTATGCCATAACTCTAGCAATCACAAATGATCAGCTATAAGTATCTTTCCTCTAAATTATATAATCAAGTCAGCATGTTAGAACCACCTTGAAATGATATTAGACAAAAAATAACACTCTCCAATAATATCTCAGTTGGCTCTACTAAGCATGCAACACAAACTAGGACCTTTCTAAATCAATAAGTGTAGATGCACGCTACAAACTATCGGCTGTACCAAATTAATTGATAATTTCTCCTCAAGCTGAATTACATCATGCACTCTTAACCAAACATTGTTAACTCTTCTCTAATCACTAATCCAAGCACACATACTGAAATGATAGGCGCAACTCCTATACCAATATAATCTATGTCGACTCTTCTGGATAAACACAAGAAACTGCAACTGGTGAATAGCGACTGCATAACTTCACTTCTACTGCACACTAGACTTTGCATCCATGAATGTAACATCACTAACATTTCTCCATCATATATCCAAATGCACAAGGCTCCATGATGACTGTACAGACAATCACTCATAGAACACTGTCTGTAACTCTGTCAGGAACACTACTGATACAAGATGCTACATAACTATCTATACTAACAATTAACCTATGCATCCATGATATCATGCTAATAACATGTGCATGCTATATATACTTAAAGCTTAATTCATAAGACTTCTACGCATGCTACTTACCATATGTTGTCATCAGTGACAAACATACAGTCAGCACTTGCTTGCTGGCAAATCTCCAACATTTTATCCTTAATCAAAAATTTAATTACATCATTATTAAATATTTGGGGACATGACACATCTATCATAATTTTTTTCCACATATCCTAGTTAATAATTGACACATTCTGACCTAGGTATTACATTCAAGATTTCACTAGTAGGAAAATGGAGAAAGAATATTTTTCTATATAATATATGACATAATTGAAAATATTTAAAAAACAATATATTTTGAAACCAAAGACAATAAACCCACATTAGATACCAAGTTAAAACTCCCTTTAAGCCTCACGAGCCTCCAATCAAGCCTTCACCATACATTTTGGGCTAGAATATGAATGATCTTCCTTAAGACTAACTACCTTTGGTATTTCCTCGACTATTGATGCTTCAATTAATTTCCACCCTAATTTTTTTTTTACTCTTCCTTGTATCCCATCAATCTTTCCTCCATTAGATATCATTGCAACCAACTAACACCATCATCTAACACCAAATCCAACATTTATTTGAGAAACTGCATACCTCTCTCCACCACAACTTTCTTCCTAGATAGTAGAGAAGGATTAGGGGGGTGAATTAAAGGGTATTTTCCTAAGTCCTTTTTATGACACTTGATCACATAGTAATCTCTTGGAAGTGGAGAACCCTTGTCTAGATCAACCTTTTCTATCACATCGTAAAGTTCTCCTAGAAAACAATTAGAAATTAGTCATTTACATGGTACCATGGTCATATCCTTTGTCTCACCTATATCTATCACTATGGCCAAAACCTTGGTTGTAATGTTGGTATTAACCCTATATTGATGATCAAACTTCAAGAAATCATCTCCTAATACCACCTTCACTACATGAATAATAAACCCATGATATATTCTAAAAAAACACTTTAGCATCTTGTTGCTTACCCCCTATAAAAGACATTTAGCATTTTCTATTGATAAATCTCAATGAAGTGTCCATTATTCATGCTCAAATATCACCACCTACCATTATGAAAAATGACACCTTCTAAGCACCACCACTATTAATTAGTGGTATTTCACATTTTTTATGCCATCCATCTCACACATTCTTATCTCAAGAATTTGTTATCTTAAGATTAAATCCTTACATTTCTTGTCATGTCAAATCTACCAAATTCATCAAATAAAAAATGCTCTTAGTTTTTTGCACCATCATCCTCTTCCATTGAGTCATCTTGACTACCTTTATTTATTGGTGAGTTGGCTAGAGAATTGGAAACTCATTTCTTCCTAGAATACATGGGTTATTTTTAAAATCTTCAAAGAAGTTATTTACTTCCCATATCATATCGATCCATTTCCTTAGTTTCCAGTTAGGGCTTTTTTTCATATTGCACTGATAGTTATGAGAGAATCTCCTTCTAGATGTAGCCTATTAGCTTTTAATTTAGTTTTGTAGCTTAAAATAAACTAAATCCACACAAAATTTAACATCATTTCTTGTAGTCACTCCTAGATACTTAGTCTTCATATAAATCGCCTTACCATTAAGGTCATGAGAAACAAACCAACTCCACTCTCCCCAAGGTTTCTCTCTGAGGAACTACCAAAGTTGATGTTCACCTAGCCTTCTTCCAACATAGACCAAGTCACTTTTATTCTCGTGTTCAGAAAAAAATTAAACCCTCCTAACCCTATTAATAGGGAAATAATTAAATTAATTAATTATTTTATTTACAAGGAGGAGGAGAGCATAGAAACACTCTTCAAAAAACTATAAATTGTTATCTTGGAACATCTCAATACCTATATAGGCTCAAGAAGAAATACAGTGAATACATCATGGGATGAACACATGGCGTAGATCTGGTCGTACCCCATCCCACCACTATTAAATGGTGTACATTCAAACAAAATAACAAATGCATGTTGGAACCCCCCTAAATAAGGTCAGTTGAAAATTAAATTTGATGGTGCATCGAGAGGGAACCCAGGCCCCTTAGGCACCAGTTTCATTATTTGAGATCACATGGGAAATGCAATCCTAGAGGGATCTATAAAGTTTTCGATCGATGCCAATAATGATGCATCATGCGTTTCCCTCTTTATGGGTCTGATATTTTGTCAATAGAAGGGACTGATGGATTTGGACATTGAGTGGGATTCCTTCAATGTCATACAGGGCATTTCCATCGGCAAAGTGCCAAACTAGAAGTCCTAAATGTGGCTAGATGGTATCTAGGACATCTTGAGAAAGCTTCAAAACTACTTTATATCACATGTTTACAGAGAGGGAAATAAAAGCGTAGATATAATTTCAAATCATGTAATCAACCAAATCAAATAGGAGAGTTGAATAGAGAATATGGAGGCATGGCATAGACTACCACTGAAGATTGAGATAGACAAAGTGGTGATAGTACAAATTCTTTATTTAACCATGATTGGGAACAAACCATGCATACAATTCAATGGACAAAATAGAGTTTGTTCATTTGGAGGGTTGTGACTATAAATGTAATGTCTCAATGAGAGAGAAGCTTCGCAACATATTTGTGATCACTAGAAACATTAAGGAGGATTTAGTTAAGAATATTATGGGGTAGAAGATGTTGGAGGGACTACACCAACATAACGCAATATTCATGGATAATTTTATATACATAGTAGCCCACACCTCGGCCAATTTCAAAGCAACGGAGAAGGCCATCAAGAGGATTTTGGTTCCAGCATTGAGGGTGAAGGATATTAAGGCCCTCAAAAGTTTGAATCCAATTTCCCATTATGGGTTGGTACTGATTCTTTTGATATTCTTGAGGTGTTAAAAAATACACACATGGTGGGCACAGTGCAGGTTTAGGTTGCTCGCATTATAGAAGGAAAATTTTGTTTTTTTTCTTAATCCATGCCTGTGTTGGTCAAAATTTCAACCAATACCATGTCAGTCAAAATATCAACAAACACGGGCATATAACTTTAAAAAAAAGATTTCAATTCTCATTTCATTTTTACGGGCAAATTATATGAATGGTTGCAGTGCGTAAAGGAGGACTACAATGCGTGAAGGATTTCCATCTTCTAAGCTACACACCAAGGGATATAGGAACGGAGCTTATTCTAGATCATGAAGAGCCAGACCCTACGCTAGTAGCATATCCAGCACCCAAGGTTAATAGCATATTCCATCTTTTTCTATTATCAGCATGTTAATGAATAGAGGGATTTAATAACCATGTTAATCTATTTGGCATATGTGGTTGTAAGATTCATTATGTATCTACAGCATCGGGTATGTGGTTGAACAGTCTGTATGTTGTGTGTTACGAAACTAGTAGAAGCATTAACATCTCATTTTAAATCCCTTCAATGGATTCATAGTTAGCTGCCATTTAATTAACCGGTCTTCATCTTACACAATCGGTGTGGAATAAACAAATACCTTTGACTGTTGCCTTGACATGATTAAATCCATTTGATTTTGTTTATCTAGTTTTGTTTTAACTTTACTTGGACTTTGTTAGACCAGGATTCAAAACCCATTATCCTCGGCTCTGATATGAAGTCCGGCCCTAACTTGTAATTTCACCATGAGATTTCCAATGTCATGGGTTGAAAGACAAGTTAGGGTAATGTTTGTGCATATACCAAACACTCAGAACCATGCAGAGTGTTAAAGTTGCTTCTTGGTTGATGCCCTAGTTGGCATATGCGGTGAATGAAACAAAGAAATGTTGAAGCAATATAATACCTGGATATGTTCCATGTATGTAGTCAGTAGAAGTGAAGGAATGTTGCAACAGAGAAAAAATAGAAGACATGAAGTTAAAACATAAATTTACTTGGAGATTGTCCATACATCACAAGTTTCATAGTAATTGTGATCACTAAAGATACCCATTGTTAGGCAGTCCAGATTGATCCCCATCTAACCTGATCAATTAGATTGGAAGATCTCTATGATAGTTAACAATGCTAGAGAGCATTGGTTAGAATTGTTTTGAAAACTTAGTGGCACATTCTGTGGATTTGACCCAACGCTAATAGCCATTGGAAAGAAGGAAGCTTAGTTGCAGATTAGCTGAGATATAATAAATTCCAAACATTATATGGTGACAAGTAGAAGTAACTTACAGATCTGATGTTTTTTTGGACTATATTCAAAGAAAGATTGTAACTCTGCTAGAAGCTAAGAGTTGAACCGAGTGCTGTTAACATTAGGAAGTAAGAGTGCTACTTACAAACCTCATAGAAGGCAATTTTTAGGAAAGCTACTATATTTTGGAGGTAACCAAAGATTAAGGAATTTGACAGAGTCAAATTAAAACCATTGTTCTTGGTCTGAACAAACCTTGTTATTCGGTTGTGATAAGTTAGTGGGCTTACCAAGCTTAATTTATTCATAGTTATTTATTTATTTTCAATCTTTATTTGAGAGGTCACAATACTTAGTCATTGTCCATGTTTAAATGATTGTTTTCTTTATGTGAGTTCTCTTCAATTCTTATTATAAAGTGTACGAGTTCCAATGCTAATGAAATCCATGCATTTGAAGTAGAATTATGTAAAAGTTTGAAGTTAAAATAATGTGAATATAATCTAAAAGGAATGAAATTTATTAGGTAAATATTGCTCTGCTTTAAATTTTTTTATTTTTTGTTTTTCCATATTTAAGTCAGAAATATATTGTACACACACATATACTATTTTTTGAGTCAATAAATATGTTTCTATTTAAATGTTTCTTGATTACACCCCCCACTAATCAGACATACTTATTTATCTATTTTAATTTCCTCACATGTTTTTGGTGGGAGTTAATAGAGAATTTGAAGTCTTTAATTTTTATAAGTAATAGGGGTATTTTTCCTTTGGATTGGACATGCTTATTTTTGTTTTGGCAGTCCCAAATAACACTATATTAGTCTACTGTCATTCCCAGTCACAATATCAGTCAGTCCAAGTTAGGACAATCCTTTGTTGAGTAGTAGTTCTTCATTCTTACAATCCAATTCATTCCATACCATGTCAAGTCACCTTAAGCATTAAATTCATGCATGTTAGGGTTAATTCAGAGTTTTATTATCCATGATTGCAAAATTGTCTTGTGGTAGTGGATGTAAGCAATTGACTATTAATAAAAGTTCAAATTTTTGCATTTTTTTATGTGCTCTAATTCCTCTGGTACACCTCTAAGGAACACTAATTCAACTCAAAGGATTCACAAAAGGATGGTACTCCCTTAAGGAATTAGGTTCAACTCAAAGGCTTCAACAGAGATCCCTGACTTTTGGTAACCAAGCCAACATAATTTTGAACAAGCTCATTCCCATTGAGCACTATCCTTCAACACAAGATCCTTGATTGGATCAAAACCTCTAGACTTGGACTTCCCCCAATTCCCATCCACATGAGAGACCTCCTGTACTTGTATTGGATCAAAACAACTCTTAACCGCCTCAACACCTTAACTCTCAAACAACTCACTGTTCTTTGTTCCTTAGGATAGTCAGCTGCAACTTTATAAGATAGTACATAATAGAGGAAAAATGGCCACACTTTAAAGAAGAACCTCATAATCTCAAGCTTTCATTGGTAGCGGATGGTGTCAATCCGTTTGGAGAGATGAGATCTACTTACTCGGTGTGGCCTATTTTTGTTATCAACAATAACATTCCTCTTTGGATGTCCATAAAGAGGGAGAACATAATGTTGGCACTGATTGTTCTAGGTATTTTTTGATTTAATAGTCATCTAAATTAATTTATTATAAATAATCCATCAAAATGGTCATAATAATTATGTAATATTTTTGTTCATTCAACTAGGTAAGTACCAAGTTAAATATATCAATGTATATATTGAGCCCCTTATCGACGAGTTGATGGTGTTATAGAATGGGGTCACTATGTATGACATCTCTAGAACAATAGGACAAAGAAAATTTCAATTCAATGCAATGCTTGTATTGACAATACATGATGCCCCTCGGCTAACACATTTTTGTGGTATGTTCTCTTCTTAACAGCTCTTTTTTGGTATGTTATAGTGCTAACACAAAGTTAACATATTTAATCCAATTATACACGATCTTGTAGGTCTTCAAACAAAGGAAAAATTTGCATGTCTAGTTTGTGGTCCAAAGATGAAATCTTGTCATTCAAAAATTTTAGGAAAGCAGGTGTTCAATGAGAATAGACACTTTCTCCATAGAAATCATAAGTACCGAATTATCGAAAAAACATCTTTTCAATGGGAAAGAAGAGACTACATCAAAGCCATGGAGAATGACACCTCACCTATGGAAGTCAGCATACAATAAAATAAATCGTCGAGGTAATGTCATTCCATCTGATAATTTTTGTTTGAAATTTATATTTTGATATTGTGTTTTGTTTATTGATGATGTAATTGATGCTTGTGAAGGTTGTCAAGGCATTAATGACCAACTTCCAAAAGGACTAAAAATTTATCCTACAAATTTAGTAGGTTTTTGTACTACGAGCAACTCCCAATCATGCATTTGTTTGATCCTATGCATATTGGAAAGAATGTAACAGAGACATTATGGAAAATCTTGAATGGAAGGCGTGACAAAGACAAAATTGTCAAAATTTGTAGTGAAATTGAAGAATCCAACCATGCAATGAAAAATGTCATTCGATCAAATAACAATGGAGACCAGATTGATACAAGTGCCCTTAGTTGGTTATTGTCGAAGCAGCAGAGCAATGCTACAAAAGAAGTCATAAAAAAAATATGATTTCTCACAAGATTTGCTGCAAACATAAATGATCTCATATCAAAGAAAAGTGAATTTGGGCCAGGGATGAAAACACACGATTGACATATATTTATTAAGGTAATTCATATTATTTTGTATTCACTATATATTTGTATATTGCATGTAGTTTTCATTGCATTCTTTTATAAACTATTGATAAGATCATTTTACAAATATTGTAGTACATTCTATCTCTATCTCTCTCATACCACTTCACCAACAATGTCAAACAAGTTATATATGATCTTGGAAAATACATGAGGTGGTTGTCATCAAAAGAAATCAATAAAGAAGATATAAAATATTGGAAGAAAAAAATTTCTCTTCTTATGTGTGAAATGCAAAAGTGTCTACCTTCAACTTTTTCAATGCACAAAAACACTACCTCATACACCAAGTTGAGGAGATTGAATTGTGTGGACCTATACCAACTAGGTTAATGTGGATGGTTGAGAGGCACTTGAAATTTTTGAAAGGCTTGCTTCGACAGAGAGCACATCCTGAGGGTTCTATGGTGGAGGGATATATGGTATACCAAACCATGGTGTACATTAGTGAATATCTTCCTAAGTTTGCAGCAAAGATCCATGTAGATCGTATTTGGGATCCCAACTCCATTAACAAATTCGAAGGGGAGTACTTGATAGGAAAAGGTAGATTGAGGAAAGTGAGAGGTAAATATAAGATGTTATTTTAGTTAATTAATTCTTATAAATCTTCAATATAAGTTATTTATAATTGGTGTATTTTTTTAATACAGTTGGTCGAGAGTGAGATGCAATACATTTGTATATTGCAAAAAATTTTCATTGGATGACGGTATGGATTGAATGATGTCAACAAAATGGTTGCTCATTAACATGGGAAGGTGTTGCTTCATTGGTTAGAGAAGCTCATCGTAATGGAGATTCCAATATTATGCCAATGGTAATTGATCTAGCATATGGTTTAAGAGGTAGAGAGGTACATACAAATTTATTGATGATCATGACTCTTATGTTTCGTATCAACTCACGATGAAAATAATTTTCACACACTTAAAAAATTGCAGGTCAAGCACCACAAAGCTATGTACTATCATGGCCAAAAATTTCGCATAAAAAAGTTGGATGACACGAAGAAAACTTGTGATTCTGGGATAACTGTAGTTTTTGAGGTCACTAATATATCATCTAGAAATGACATACATCCTCAACAATCTCAAAATTGATACTATGGCATCTTGGATGATATAATTGAGTGTGACTTTAACTCCTTCAAAGTAGTTCTATTCGTCGTCAAATGGTATAGGCTACAACTGAATCAAAATGATCCAGATAGAACTGTTATTCAACATGATAATGGATTTACAATGATTAATACAAGGTCATTTGAGCCAGTTGGAGATGAGCCCTATGTTCTTCCAAGCCAATGTGAGCAAGTGTTTTACTCAAAGGTTCCACATAAACAGGGTTGGTCATTTTTTGTTAGACATGATCCAAGAGGAAGACCGATAAAGTATAATGTTATGGAAGAAGAAGATATTGAAGATGATGAAGATCAAGATGATGGTGATGATGATGATGATGGTGATGATGATGATGATTATGATGATGATGATGGTGATGGTGATGATGGTGATAATGATGGTGATGATGGTGATGATGATGATGATGATGATGGATGAAGAAGATGATCAATGACATGATTGAAATGATCAATGAAATGATTGACATGATCTATTGATTTCAATTGTAATGATTACATATTTATTGTGTTCAATTCTAATGATTACAACATATGTGATTTATAATTACCAATATTTTGCTTATGATGCTCAATTAATTGCTGCTGATACATGTATATATTGTGTTTGATTATCACCCTTTTTGCAAACAGGCAACTGACTACAGACATCGTCACCCCTTCTATTGACAATCTTGCATTCCATATATAAGGTAAATTTGTTCATGTTTATGATGTTTCATATTGTTCATGTTGTCTTCTAAGTTATTTGTAGCATACGTATCATGTAATTTTTAGCTAACTTAAGATAAATGATTAACATATGCAGGAAATTTAATCCCTTTGGCGTGGATCATGCATAGTGACATGGATCAACAGGTATAAGTCAATAAATAGACATAATTTTCTTATATTTTTCTTGTTTATCATTGAGCACGTATGTTATAAATAGACATATTATATAATCATATAATGTATATATAGACAAAGAAGAACCATATAGAAATATAATTATATAATCACTTTCAACTTAGTACATTTTATATCTCCCATGTATAGACAAAGAAGAACCGTACATATGGGTCACGACTTGATTATTCTATATATATTATTTAAATATTATCAAAATTCTATTTGAAGCGGGGACATGAAAATATCTCATTTGATGGATTGCAGGACCCACCAAATAGGTACTTGTCAGATCTATCTACATTGAATGATGGAAATGAGGGAATGGTAGATGAAAGTTCTACATGTAGTACGACTAAAATAGGGAGATCAACTAGAGTTTAAAAGATTAGAAAAAAATTTGATAAACGCATGCAATTTTTCCTTGCTAAAGGGGGGTCATGTTCTTATGATGATGAGACCAAAGGCGACATCAAGGTGCCCTTTCGGTACACACATATTGAGAAAGAATGGGTACCCAATGAGCTACCTCCAATTAACACTGATTTTTGTGTTAATGAGAGGATATATCGCATAGCTCCATCCTCATTACATGGTTTGGGCCTATTTTCCATGGATGGGATAAAGGTATGTTACAAAAAAGTTGTTTAATTGTTCAAGTATGTCGGTCCGTGTAACAATTACAATGATTGGATGCGGATTGTTCAATATAAAAAAAGTATGCATAGGTATGCATTATCAGCAAATTATATACAATGGAAAGAAAATGATCAAAGTAAAAGATTTGCAATGTACATTGATGGGAGACCAAAAGCAACAGGTAATATTGCAGGTTTTATAAATAGTACGTGACCTTCCTCAACTAATAAGCAACCCAATTGCATATTTGAGGTGCGTGAGGGGAATCAAGTTTTTGTATGTGCAATAAAATCAATAAGTGCAGGGGAAGAACTGCTAATAGATTACCATTTAAATCGCATAGATACCAACAAAGTTACTATCATGAGGGTGGTAAGTACTATATACCATTTTATTAATAAGTGTTTTTTGCTAAGTCTATTGCTTTCAGTTCGCTAAAGTTTTTATATTTAATCTTTGTCACAGGACAATATGGATCCCGCACATGATAGAGGCCACAAGGATGCTCCTCCCACCAATTCTTCAGCAAGGGTAAACCTTATTGAAATTGTACAAATTAGATAGTTGAAAAATGTTATATTATTACGTTATTTTATTTATGGTTTTGGAGTTTTTATGATAGTTTTACTGATATTCTTGTCACAATTTTATGTTCAAGATAGGGGAAAAGCACCTCCAGCAATAGAGGCAATAGCTACCCCTTCTGATGATGATATCACAGAATTGCCTAATGCAACAATTATGTTGAGGAAAAAACTAAAAAAATCAATTTAGAAATAATGAGAATTTTAGATGAAGCAAATCCAACCGAGGAGATGCTGATGAGGCTATCTAAATTGAAAGCACAAGCATGTCATTATGAAGTAAGCAGTAATGAATCTTTAGTTATAATAAAATTTCAATAAAGGTTTATATTTTATACTCTTTTATGTTGTGAAGTAAAATATGTAATATGTGTTCTTGTTATAGGATTTTTTGAAAACTCTAGTACTTGGTCAAGGACAATGTGGTGAGGTCAGTACTAGCAGAGCTTCGGCCGCCTCAGGTAAAATAATCCTTTAGTTGACAAGTTACAAGGAATTTTTTCTTTGGAACATTCAAAAACTTCTTAAGTTAACTCTTACTTTTATTATTTCAGAATGTCTTTGCTAACAATGTATTGTCCAGGTCATCAAGTGCAAGTGACTCCTCCTAGGAGGTCGATGGACTTCCATCTGAGATTGTCGAGTACAATGTCGGCAACAAGGGGCATGCAAACATCGACGCCTTCACTCTCTATGCATTGTAAATCCTTGTTTTCCTATATTTGGTTTTGTGTTAATTATGATTTGATAATTTGTACTTTAATTTTGGGTGCATCTCATAGTGGATTAATTTTGTGGAGTAGGAGATACACCGATGGCACCATCTGGTATGCCAGATAGAGATCAAAGTACATGTATTGGTGATAATTCACCATCATTTCCTAGATCTACCTGTGTTTCTAGCACGGGAGTTATGCATACGTCATTGTTGATTGATGATAATGAATTGATGCCTTTAAAATGTGCTAAGCTTCCAGGTACTTTAAAATTATTATTTTTTATATTGTAATATGCATTTACCTATTCATAACAAGTTTTGGATTGATTATCCCATGACATTTTTTGCAGGAAACGATTCATTTTATAAGACGCTTTATGACCTCACACTAGGGATATTCGGGCCCACCATACGTACAAGGTGGAACATCATAAGTGAACTAACCCTATCCCACTATTTTTTTTTCATATCATTAATTGGTACAGTATTTTTCCTTTCATTCAGGTCTTTTCTTTTACTATATTCAAGGTACACAATTTTAGTTCATTTTTCTATCTAACAATTTTGTGTTTTTTCTTAAAAGGTGGAACTTGCAAGAAAAAAATTTAAAAGATCAACTCATTAAAGATTTAGAGCATGAGTTTGGTAGTAATATTTTTGAGGAGAAGAAAATTTTAGAAAAAGCTACCAAACATCTTAAGACTGTAAGGGACTCATATAGAAAGAGTCTTGTCTAGAACCCAAAGTACAAGCGTTCTCCCTTTATTCCAGTGAGGGATTGGAATGAGTTCATTTTGGATGCAAAGGAGAAAGGGGATGCTCAAAGAGGAATTACACCAACAAATGAGAGAAGAAGGTATGCACTAGTATTAACTACTAGTGCAATGTAATAATGCACTAATTAGTGATCTTTATATCTATATCCTCTAACATATTTCAAACTTTTCATAGGTTGTAGGACACATCAAAGGAAACAAAGGCTAGGCTGCAAAAGATTGGGCAGCACAGACTTGGCTCTGGTGGATATTCCAAAATTAAAGCACGAATTGTAAGTAGCAGTAAATGAATTCTAGAGAAAAATTATTTATAAAATGCAAATAATTTTTTTTAATCAAAAAATGCAAGGCTCTGAATTTAATTTAGAGGCCACGGCAAAACACCAAAAAATTGCCTTCAAGGAAGGCTATCAAGTCGTGGTTGAATGCCTATGCCAAGCTTCCACTGGCCCAACGCAAGAGTCTCCTACATCATGTGAACAGGTAAATATGCTAAAAAATATATTAGAAATTGAATACTTGAGCAATAATCTATTTGATAATAATGTGCATGACATTGCAATGCAGCCTCTTAATCGTAACACAAATCCTACGACGCATGACGAAGCCCCTGATGTGCATCGTAGTGTCAATGGAGGTGTTCATTTGCTATTTAAAATTAATTATGTAATTATTAATATAATTTAACATCTTAAATTGAACTTGGTCTAACCTTTTTTGTGTATATTTTAGAGGATACAGAATGTCATGCTAAACGAGTGCCGGAGGATGTTTAGACTGATCACCATGTAGATCATGTGGTACATTCAGGTAAAGAAAATCTATGTTTTGTTCTTTTAAATTAATTTTTTGATTTATAGTTCTTTTACTTAATTAAATACTTGTAATTCACTAATATAAAATGGTGTGAATTTAACTCATGACGTAGTTGTTATTGCAGCGGACCCCCCTTTGGCACAGTGGCCTCGTGTTCTTGAATAGATGAGGAGGAGACATGCGTTGCAATTAGAATCAGTAGAGGAGGGGAATGACAAGGACATTGATCTTCCTCTTAGAAATTACATTAAAAAAAATAGCAAGAAACCCAAAAAGAAATTATTATAATTAACATTTTTTGCTAATGAAAGAACGTTGTCTTAATGGATGTAATTTTGTACTAGTAATGTTGATGGATGATGTGTTAATGAATTATTCATGAATGTTGAGTGTTAATGAATTTTATGTAATAATGAATTATTCATGAATGTTGTGTGTTAATGAATGTTATCATGTGATTATAATGATTGAATGTTATATTTCAAAAATGGATGAATGAATGAATGAATGTTATTAGATGTTAATGGGGAATTTAGAGTGATGTTGGGGGGGAGGGGGGGGGGCAAATGAGCTTCCACCTTCATGTGGTTGGCCTTGTTTAGTAGATAATATTAAACTATTCTCAAAACCAAGTGAAGCTCAAACTTTAAAGCTAAGCTTAGAGTTAATAGTGACAGCCAATTAGCAAGTCAAAATGAAGTTCATCGTTACAAGTATCTTGCATTCTCAATGTTTGGAGCATTATTAAAAGCACTGTTATAAACATTTATTACTGTTATGACCATAATTTATGACCATTTTAGTAACATAATTTATGACCATTTTAGTAACTATTCTAACATCGCTATATGCTTATGATTTGTTTATCTTGTTTCTTTGCAGTCCTTGGTGCACTTGGGGAAAAGTATGATGAGGCAATGAGAAGAAATGATGTGAGGGAAATTGTTGTTACTAGTATGTATGCCCTCTCAATATCCTCACTCAATTTCTTATTTTATATTTCCAAAGGTTCATTGCATTACATGATCTATCTTAAGTTTCCAATTCATTATCTTTGTGAAGTCTTGTCATGCTCGTATTTCAATGCCAAAAGCACAACTTGGGTTGCCATGAGAGCTTTCTCTTGGAGTTATTCTTGGTTTTGGTGGTAAGTGTTGGCACCTTTCTCTTGGTTGTGTTTAGATGTGCCATATGTAATCCTTAATAGTTTGAATTTCTGAATATGAGAATCAAAATTTCCTTCTGGCTATAAAGAAAATAACTATAAGTAAGTGTTATGTCTTCGTATATGAGTTACCATGAATCAAGAGACCTTAAATAGACTTATCCCCATGTATTCTTTTACTATAAGAACATAATTTATGACCATTTTAGTAACTATTCTAACATCGCTATATGCTTATGATTTGTTTATCTTGTTTCTTTGCAGTCCTTGGTGCACTTGGGGAAAAGTATGATGAGGCAATGAGAAGAAATGATGTGAGGGCAATTGTTGTTACTGGTATGTATGCCATTAGGCATATACTTCATGAAAAAAATGAAAAAAATACCTGTGATGTCTTATCTAAAATACCGAAATCTTTTCAGTGGCCTGATAAGAACTTATCTTGCTTTTCTTTTTGTACTTTCCTGAAGTGTGATTTGTCTCTTATGTTTTTTATTGGCTTTTTAGCTTATATTTGTTGTTCTATACCTCAAAATTAGAGAGCGTATCATTGTCTTCTTTTCTTTCATCATTATATTTGTATATATTCAATATTCAAACTGAAATGGTGCTTTTGTTTTTAGGGATGGACCCTCTATGAGATTTTCAGATATGCTCCTGTGCATAACTGGACTGCGTATGAAGAGGCCTTGAAGACAAATCATGTTTTGGAAAAGATGGTGATAAGTGGTGCTATCTATTCCTTGGGAGATTGGATTGCACAGGTCTGTATCTCAAAATCATTTGTCTGTATCCTTGTATGCATGTCATGATCTCATCTATGTTCCCTCTTAAGCTGGTCTCTTTGTATGTCACTGCCCTACTAGCATTGTTTCTTCATCACTGTGATGTGCACTAGCTGCATCTATTTTCATGATTAAACTGTTTAATTTATTGGATAGCACATAATTGAACAAATCTATCTAATCTCTAAAGATTGTTTAAAAAATTAATTCTGACCAAAAATTTGAATGAGTATGACTATTGAAAACTTGAACTAGTTATAGGTGCCAAGTATTTGTTCAAATCCAAGAGAAATATTTAGCCACTCATAATGCCTTTCTGTTAGTTACAATAAATTTCAAAGCCCTCAATGAATTCTTGACATCCTGGATATATACATGAATTGTGATATCCAGGGCTTATTTCTTGTAACTTTCAATGTTATGGGTTTACAATTTGTGATAATTAAGTGATAGATCCACTGATTGGATCAAACAAAAGCCACATATCAATAAATCAATGCACAAGAACTCCAAGATATGTTGGGTGCCTTTTATAGTACCCTAAACATTATTTAACCAATGGAGAATGGATATGGGTTGGATTTATATACATACTTGTAACTTTTAAGATTAAATGTCTTATTTCATAGAGACACATCACATTACGATTGTGCGGATATATATAAGCCAACAACCACATATGCACAAACAAACAATTAACAACACACACAAGGTAGGTGCAATGGTCCACTTAATAAGATCTAAATTTGATAAATTTATCTCTTCCAAGTGATTTAATCATTAAGTCAGCAATTTATTCCTTAGTGGGTCAAAAAGACCAACATGTTCATTATCAACCAAAAGTCAAATGTAATGGTGATAAACTTCAATATTCTTGGTTTTTCAACAACTTGAATGCATTTTGATTGGCAAATAGATGTCAAAGTATAACCCTCTCCAAAAAAGATAATCTCATCCACCAACCAAACATATCTAGGTGGGATGTCCTCCTCATGCAAAAGATGTTGTAGTTAATTTACTTACACCTAGCTAAGAAACTGAGTTGGAGTGCTCCATTCCTAAGGATCAATTTGGACAAACCATGTGTGTGTAATCCCTCATCTATGATGTTCTTACACATCTTAGATATTGGCATAGGTAACCTTGTATTGAGAGAGGCATCATAACTTGTCATGAATAGGATTACAAGTGGCAGGACAAGATCTCCACCAAGTGTAAAGTCCCAGATTATATGAGAAATTAAATTAAAAAATGCTTAAAAATAAAATCCCCAGATTCTTCCACACCATAGGAGTCCAAAGTCCTTATTACAAATGCATAAAGGGGAAATTATTTTTGGTTAAAGTCAATTGCTTATCAAATAACATTAACTTGTGAGCTACATACTTACCATAACCCAATGTTCTTAGATTGGAGATTTCACATATGGGATTAATACTTTTGTTGGCATAATTCAAGATCTTGAGATATTGTATTTTGTTTCACCATCAAATTGGGAGATATTTTGTCGTCTATCCTTTCTAGAGGTGTTGATGTTGATGTGAATGAGATGTTTTCATTGCCAAGGTCCTATTCACACTAGGTACTATTGAGGACATCTTATCATATCTCTATGTTTCTTCACTTCAATCTCAAATAATCAATATGAACTGTATGCTTAGACTCTCTGCACTGATGCAGTGTTGGACAAGGCTTCCAATGATATATCTCAACAATCATGGTGAATGGGAATCATTATGTGTTGGATATGTGCCTCCAAAGGGTCACAGTCCCAACTATCTTTATTTGTGTTGATTTCTCTTAGGAGACCAAAATATCATCCCATTGATAGTTCCCATCAAAATATGCAAGGTACCTTTGCTATTGTTGTTGGAAATTTGGCTAATGTGGATGCATGGATGTTGTCATTATGGCAACATATGATCTTTATTGAGAGCGCAGAATTTGGAATGCAAGTATGGCAAGTTGAAGGAAGAAATTGTCTAAGTATGGATACAGTGATCCTGACAGAGCACCCGATGAAGATTTAGTTGGCGACATCCACTAAAGAAATATTTTTGTTTGCATAGTTAACTAAAGCTTCTACAGAATATGAGGATACCCCATCTCAGTGTGCATAAAGTTTGGAGTAGTACGGATGAAGTTATTCAAAGTTTACCGAAGATAGTTTTTGCAGACAAAACAGTTTTGGAGACAGTATTAATGAAAGAGTTAAGGGATTATTTTTGCTAGTCAAAATAATGACTTAACATTATGAAGGGATGACATCCTAGATGTTTACTCTTGGATAAATATTTTGGAAGCTGACCATATAAAGTTATTAGCTCTAATAACTCATATATTAGGCATACTTGAAATGTAATGAAAGTCTGTGATGTGTAAAAAGAAAGAAAAGGATAACTTGGGATAGTTGTATATTATGATAGTAGAAAAGGTTATTGATGCAAAGTTGTAAGCAGTACCATACTATAGTCAGAAACATTTTGTATTACCTATTTGGGGAGTGAGCTCAGCTGGTGATCAGGTTTTGTAACCTAACTCCTAACAGGGTTAAGGCTTCTAACAAGGCCTAAAGTCCTTTAACCAGGATAGATCTACTATATATTGTAAATTGACTCTTAACAGGGTCCAATATCCCTAATAGGATACTTTTGATTAGTGATCTTTGTGGGTACCATCCCCACTGGGTTTATCCCTAACAGGATAATATAAGAACATAATTTATGACCATTTTAGTAACTATTCTAACATCGCTATATGCTTATGATTTGTTTATCTTGTTTCTTTGCAGTCCTTGGTGCACTTGGGGAAAAGTATGATGAGGCAATGAGAAGAAATGATGTGAGGGCAATTGTTGTTACTGGTATGTATGCCATCATGCATATACTTCATGAAAAAAATGAAATAAATACCTATGATGTCTTATCTAAAATACTGAAAGCTTTTCAGTGGCCTGATAAGAACTTATCTTGCTTTTCTTTTTGTACTTTCCTGAAGTGTGATTTGTCTCTTATGTTTTTTATTAGATTTTTAGCTTATATTTGTTTTTCTATACCTCAAAATCAGAGAGCGTATGATTGTCTACTTTTCTTTCATCATTATATTTGTATATATTCAATATTCAAACTGAAATGGTGCTTTTGTTTTCAGGGATGGACCCTCTATGAGATTGTCAGATATGCTCCTGTGCATAACTAGACTACGTATGAAGAGGCCTTGAAGACAAATCCAATTTTGGAAAAGATGGTGATAAGTGGTGCTGTCTATTCCTTGGGAGATTGGATTGCACAGGTCTATATCTCAAAATCATTTGTCTGTATCCTTGTATGCATGTCATGATCTCATCTATGTTCCCTCTTAAGCTGGTCTCTTTGTATGTCACTGCCCTACTAGCATTGTTTCTTCATCACTGTGATGTACACTATCTACATCTATTTACATGATTAAACTATTTAATTTACTAGATACCACATAATTGAACAAATCTATCTAATCTCTAAAGATTGTTTAAAAAATTAATTCTGACCAAAAATTTGAATGAGTATGACTATTGAAAACTTGAACTAGTTATAGGTGCCAAGTATTTGTTCAAATCCAAGAGAAATATTTAGCCACTCATAATGCCTTTTTGTTAGTTACAATAAATTTCAGAGCCCTCAATGAATTCTTGACATCCTGGATATATACATGAATTGTGATATCTAGGGCTTATTTCTTGTAACTTTCAACATTATGGGTTTACAATTTGTGATAATTAAGTGATAGATCCACTGATTGGATCAAAAAAAAGCCACATATCAATAAATCAATTCACAAGAACTCCAAGATGTGTTGGGTGCCTTTTATAGAACCCTAAACATTATTTAACCAATGGAGAATGGATATGGGTTGGATTTATATACATACTTGTAACTTTTAAGATTAAATGTCTTATTTCATAGAGACACATCACATTATGATTGTGTGGATATATATAAGCCAACAACCACATATGCACAAACAAACAATTAACAACACGCACAAGGTAGGTGCAATGGTCCACTTAATAAGATCTAAATTTGATAAATTTATCTCTTCCAAGTGATTTAATCATTAAGTCAGCAATTTATTCCTTAGTGGATCAAAAAGACCAACATGTTCATTATCAACCAAAAGTCAAATGTAATGGTGATAAACTTCAATATTCTTGGTTTTTCAACAACTTGAATGCATTTTGATTGGCAAATAGATGTCAAAGTATAACCCTCTCCAAAAAAGATAATCTCATCCACCAACCAAACATAGCTAGGTGGGATATCCTCCTCATGCAAAAGATGTTGTAGTTAATTTACTTACACCTAGCTAAGAAATCGAGTTGGAGTGCTCCATTCCTAAGGATCAATTTGGACAAACCATGTGCGTGTAACTCCTCATCTATGATGTTCTTACACATCTTAGATATTGGCATAGGTAACCTTGTACTGAAAGAGGCATCATAACTTGTCATGAATAGGATTACAAGTGGCAGGACAAGATCTCCACCAAGTGTAAAGTCCCAAATTATATGAGAAATTAATTTTAAAAATGCTTAAAAATAAAATCCCCAAATTCTTCCACACCATAGGAGTCCAAAGTCCTTATTAAAAATGCATAAAGGGGAAATTATTTTTGGTTAAATTCAATTGCTTATCAAATAACATTAACTTGTGAGCTACATACTTACCATAAACCAATGTTCTTAGATTGGAGATTTCACATATGGGATTAATACATTTGTTGGCATAATTCAAGATCTTGAGTTATTGTATTTTGTTTCACCATCAAATTGGGAGATATTTTTTCATCTATCCTTTCTAAAGGTTTTGATGTTGATGTGAACAAGATGTTTTCATTGCCAAGGTCCTAATCACACTAGGTACTATTGAGGACATCTTATTATATCTCTATGTTTCTTCACTTCAATCTCAGATAATCAATATGAACTGTATGCTTAGACTCTCTGTACTGATGCAGTGTTGGACAAGGCTTCCAATGATATATCTCAACAATCATGGTGAATGGGAATCATTATGTGTTGGATATGTGCCTCCAATGGGTCGCAGTCCCAACTATCTTTATTTGTGTTGATTTCTCTTACGAGACCAAAATATCATCCCATTGATAGTTCCCATAAAAATATGCAAGGTACCTTTGCTATTGTTGTTGGAAATTTGGCTAGTGTTGATGCATGGATGTTTTCATTATGGCAACATATGATCTCTATTGAGAGCGTAGAATATAGAATGCAAGTATTCAAGTTGAAGGAAGAAATTGTCTAAGTATGGATACAATGATCCTGATAGAGCACCCGATGAAGATTTAGTTGGCGACATCCACTAGAGCAATATTTTTGTTTGCATAGTTAACTAAAGCTTCTATAGAGTATGAGGATACCCCATCTCAGTGTGCATAAAGTTTGGAGCATTACGGATGAAGTTATTCAAAGTTTACCGAAGATAGTTTTTGCAGACAGAACAGTTTTGGAGACAGTATCAGCGAAAGAGTTAAGGGATTATTTTTTCTTGTCAAAATAATGACTTAACATTATGAAGGGATGACATCCTAGATGTTTACTCTTGGATAAATATTTTGGAAGCCGACCATATAAAGTTATTAGCTCTAATAACCCATATATTAGGCATACTTGAAATGTAATGAAAGTCTGTGATGTGTAAAAAGAAAGAAAAGGATAACTTGTGATAGTTGTATATTGTGATAGCAGAAAAGGCTATTGATGTGAAGTTGTAAGTAGTACCATACTATAGTCAGAAACATTTTGTATTACATGTTTGGGCAGTGAGCTCAGCTGGTGATCAGGTTTTGTACTTTAACTCCTAACAGGGTTAAGGCTTCTAACAAGGCCTAAAGTCCTTTAACCAGGACAGATCTACTATATATTGTAAATTGACTCTTAATAGGGTCCAATATCCCTAACAGGATACTTTTGATTAGTGATCTTTGTGAGTACCATCCCCACTAGGGTTTTCCCTTGGCTAGGGTTTCCTCGAGAACATATCATGTGTTATGAGTTCTTTCTATTTACTGCTATGTTTGTTAATCAACTTGATAATCTTTATATGCACTAAAGTAATCTGTTATATCCATAAGTGGGCAAAAGAGAAAGTTTGTGAAATACTGATTCACCCCCCCTCTCAGTATTTCCTATTTCTAACAATTGGTATCAGAGCACAGTTACTCGGAGAAGGAACATTCAAGGAAAGCTTAGCGGCTTGAGTAAGATCTCTATGGATATGGATCAACTTTAGAAGAATCTTGAAGAAGCTCTTGAACATATTGATATGCTTACTGATGAAGGAAACTCCTTAAGAAGAAAATATGAAGAAGCAAAGAATGCTATTGACAAATCAAAAGGTAAGATTGAAGATCTGAAATCTGAAAAGAAATCTGATATGCTTGTTGAAGATTGTGATGAATTAGAAAAAGAAAATGAGATCCTTAAGCATGAGCTGAAGATAGTAAATCTGAAGCTTAGTATGAAAGATGGAAATTTGAGATCTGATAATGAAAAATTGAAAATTGAGAATGAAGATCTGAGATCAAGACTTGAAAAGGAAACATCTGAATCTGAAAAAGTAAAAGTGCAGTATGTGGAACTCGAGAAGTATAATAAAATTGTGAAAGGTGAATTAACTCAATCTAAACAACAACTTGAAAGGCTATATTCAAATAGTGAGAAGACTGAAAAACAAATTTCTTTTGAAGAACCATTCTTTGATAGGACTGGATTTGGATTTAGTATGTTTAGAACAAACCATGAAAGTAAGAAGCCAAATCTAAAGACATCTGAAAATGTGGAGGAAATGAAGCTAGATAAGAACACATTGGAAGATCCACCTAAAGAAGAACCACCTAGAGAGAAAGAAGAATGAAAGCAAGAAGAATCATCTAAAGGTATGCAAAGAGAATTCAAAGGTAGATGTTTTGCTTGTAATACTATTGGGCACATGAAGAGAGATTGCATAGGTAAGCAATTTAAACCTCTTAATGGACATTGTTATAATTGTCATATTTTTGGACACAGAGCTAATGAATGTAGAAGACCTAAAGTAATTTTGAATAATTATGATAGAATGATTGGGAATACTAACAATGCAGATAAGAAATCTATTGAAGAAATGAATCAAAGAAAAGTAGTAGTATGTTTTAGATGCAACAAAGTAGGACATATTGCTAGAAATTGTAGGTCACAGATTAACCAGCAAGGACAAAGATTTGGAAATAATGGAATCATTTTTCAGATATGCAACAAGTTTGGACACTCAGCAAGAGTTTGCAGAATGAACAATGGAGGTTATCATCATAACCCTAACCCTAGGAACAATGCAAGAAGGAATGAAAATGCAGGAAACAAAGAGAAAGGTTGTTGTAGCAATAAAGATGAAGTAAAGTTTGATAAAGGCACAGATCAAGGAGGTATATTCAGCACTGAAAGTAGTCAGGAAGGTAATGTAACTAATGGTAAGGATGAATCTTTACCTAACCCTTCTTTAAGTACTTAAATTATGTAAGTTTCTGTAGTTTAGGACTTAGGATTAGTGTAGATTAGGAATTTGAATGAGTTAAGTTTTGCACAGTTAGATATAAGTTTTTTATGTTGTACTAATGCTATGGTTAAGTGTGCAAAATAAAATATCATGTTTTGTGAGGTCACAAAAAGTTTTATGGCTGCAGGTTTGCAGAATCAGCTTTTTGAGGTTTTAGCGGCAAAATGAATGAATGAGATGTCAGATCGAGTTAATGTGAAGTGTTATAAGGTTGAAATCAAAGTTATCATGATTAAAAAGTGATTGAAAAGAGATTTGAAAGAAGAAAAAGTGAGTTGAGGATGATTTGAAGAAGTTTGGAAGCAGTTTGCAGTGACGATCATACCAAAACCCTAGATTTGCAAAGTTGAGGTATTTTTTGATCTTTAATCAGTTGATAAGATGGATATTTCTATGGTTCATAATGTTAAGGATAATAATAGACCTAAGATTAAGAAAGAACCAGTAGAACCCACTGAAATTGATGATAGACTAGCACTATCATCTGTACCAGACAGAGTATTACACATTGAGAATGTTAAAGGATATTTAGGTTGCAAGTTTGAAACTTTGGGAGATGCAGATTTTAGTGATGATTACAGGAAATTATATAATCAAGACATGTCAGTTAAACCAGCTTATGGGCACCTAGAGAACAATGAAATTATCAAATATTCCATGAAGTATGAATTTAATGATGAGGAATGTACCAAGATCATTTTAAGTAGAATCCACAATGGGAAATTCTGGATGGAGGATAGAGTTATTGATATAACTGCTGACCTAATTCATGATGTTACTGGATTATCAAAAGTTGGAGAGATTCCACTGAATGAAAAGAACATGAGAAATATTTTTGTAGACAACACTGGATCTAGTTATAATGGTAGAGGAATTGTGATAAGTAAGATTAAGCAAGATGATGTTAGGTACCTTTGCAAGATCCTAACAACTAAATTTTGTGGTAGTTCAAGGGAAGATGACATGGCTATAGGAATGGTTCATGTAGCTTATCTTATGTGTATTGAGAAGAAACAAGTAGACCTATGTGAAATTTTGAAAATTTAGTTATTTGAGAACTTAGAAAAGATTAAGAAGGCTAAGTACACACAGTTTAGGTTTTCATCTCTGATAACCTATATGTTTTTCCATATTTTGAGAAGATTTCCTTACACAGTTTATTGGAGTGACAATGTGAACACAATGGAAAGAATAAACTCAGTCTACATGAAGCACCTAATTGATAAAGTCAATGACAGTGTGAAGCTTGTATTGAAGACTTTTCAGAATATTGTTAAGAACAAATCAAGGATTCCTCAATCCTTAGTTGAAAAGCATAAAGATGACATTTGTTTTATGATAGACACTGATTTCACCTACATTGAAGCAGTTGAGCCTAGAATGGAATTCATAGACCCTCTTGGCTATGAAGTATCTGAAGCAGAAACAATAGGATATGTGAATAGACTATTAAAGTGTGAGTTGGATGGTCATGCAAATAGGTTTGGAACCTATGAAGAGAATTTCAACTCTGTAATAAGTTTGAGAGAAAAGAAGCAATCTAGTAGGAGAGTTGAATCTACTATGAAGAAAATACTAAAAGAATCAGGTATGTCAAGTCATGAGTTTGACATAGCTAAGAAGATTGCAAAAGCCTTGAAGCAAAGTGAAAATCTTGTAATTCCACCTGTGGCATCTAGTGCAGACCCTATTGATCCTATTGCAGTAAAGGTAAAAGTTGAAGTACCTAAAAAAGATGAAGGAGATAAATCTTTTTCTCCTATTCCTAGAAAAAGAGTAAAAGTGAGTGCAACAGGACCCGACAAGAGACAGAAAGTGATTGTACCACCTGTACCTAGAAAAGTAGCAGAAATTAAAGATGATGATGAAGTTTCAATCAAGAAGAAAACTTGGAAACCAAGAATTGAAAGAGTTAATGAAGATATATTGAAGCATGGAGACTTCACTAAGATAAATAAATTCTATGATCTATATGGATCATTTGACAGATTGAATTTTGAAAATGCAATGATTACACATATGATTGTGAGAGATAAGAAACTTAGCACTATTCATGGTAAGATCCCAGAAGATTTGTATAACAGACTTGTGAATAGAAAATAGAGAGCACAAGAAGAGGACATAAAGATGAGAGAACATGTAATTAGATAGTTCTGTAAAGTTGAGGATGAAGATCATTTGAAGAGATTCTTGAAGTCTCTGGGAACTTTATTGAGAACTAAGAGAAGAACAATCCTTATAATGGGAGGCAAAAAGGAGGAAGTACAGAAAGAGACTGAGCAAGCAGTAATGCAAGTTCTTGTAGATATAGTTGCAGGAAAGCATGTTGAATCAGATCCTCAGTAGAAGCAATCAGAGGAACCACATGCAGAGGAAGTTGGTATTGAAGAAGTCCCATCTTCTTCACATATCAATATTGGCAAAGAATCAATGGACATTGAAGGAACCAAAGTGACACTAGAGTCAGATGATGTAGTATTTCATGATCTAGGAAACATTGTTGACAATTTGGCTTTAGAAGAGCAAGAGAAGATTATACAATCAAGAAGGGATACAAAGGTAGTGGAAGCACCAGCTGTATCAGAATCAGTTCCAGCAGAGCAGACAGTTAAAGGTAAACAAATTTTGACAGAGGTCACTACCCCTAGTGCACCTGACAGTAAGAAGAGACAAATTGGTTCAATTTTTGAAGACCTTGGAAAAGAGGTTGAAGATTATGATCAGCTTGAGTTCATCACATCTCTTAATAAAATTATTGGAAAGAATAAGAAGGTGAAGGACCTTGAAGGAAAAGTTAGAGTTTTGACAGAGAAACTTGAGAGTGTGATCAGCACTAAGGTATTTGAATCGGATCCACTTGAGAAAGCTAAAATAGTAATAAACTCTTTTGACTCTGAATTTTCTAACTTAAAGGATATTGCTAGAATAAAAGTTCAAGAAGCCTTTGAAGCAGAAATGCAACAAAATTTAAGTGTAAATATTCAAAATGATATTGGTAATTTGGATGTATGCATAAAGAATTTGAGGAAACATTTTGAGACTGGAAAGAGTTTGTATATACAATGCACAAAATCAAAAATCCTAACAGTTGAAGAAGATAAGAAGATCAAAGAGAAGATAGATGCAATTACAGCTGAAACAAACACCTTGACAAGCCCAAATGTAAAGATAAGTTCTGTAGAGAATAACATAAGGAAGTTAAATGATGAAATTAGAATGTTAGCAAAGGAGAAGAATAGAAAGATGATCAGGATTAACATCTTGAGAGAGCATATCTCAATCAAGACCTCAATTGTTGAAGATTGAGCAGTGTCTTTCAACAAAGATATCTTTTCAGAAGTTTAGCTTTAATTCCCTGCAAGCTTGTCAAACAGCAGCATATGGATTGAGTACTCTACTCAATGTTATTGAATCCATCAGGAAGATATGGGAGAAAGATTTTGAATCATGGAAGTCAAATTTTGGTGACTGTGTTGCAACCCTACCGGCTTTGCAATAGCTGATAACAAGGTATCAAGTTTTTTTTTGAAATTTTTGTACACCCTATCTTTGTCATTATTGTCAAAGGGGGAGAGATAGCAGAAAATTGAAAATATGTTGAGGAAGGATACTCATAGGGGGAGCTATTCTATGGAGTACAATATTGTATATGTGTTTTATAACATTTGGCCACAATTTTGTGTAAATACTTTGAGGTTTTGTTTGCACACTTAGCCAATTTTCCCATATGTTGCCACCAATGACAAAGGGGGATATTGTTGGCAATTTGGCTAATGTGGATGCATAGATGTTGTCATTATGGAAACATATGATCTCTATTGAGAGCGTAGAATCTGGAATGCAAGTATGGCAAGTTGAAGGAAGAAATTGTCTAAGTATGGATACAGTGATCCTGACAGAGCACCTGATGAAGATTTAGTTGGCGACGTCCACTGGAGCAATATTTTTGTTTGCACATTTAACTAAAGCTTCTAAAAAGTATGAGGATATCCCATCTCAGTGTGCATAAATTTTGGAGCAACACTGATGAAGTTATTCAAAGTTTACCAAAGACAGTTTTTGCAGACATAACAGTTTTGGAGACAGTATTAGCGAAAGAGTTAAGGTATTATTTTTGCTTGTCAAAATAATGACTTAACATTATGAAGGGATGACATCCTAGATGTTTACTCTTGGATAAATATTTTGGAAGCTGATCATATAAAGTTATTATCTCTAATAACTCATATATTAGGCATACTTGAAATGTAATGAAAGTGTGTGATGTGTAAAAAGAAAGAAAAGGATAACTTGCGATAGTTGTATATTGTGATAGCAGAAAAGGCTATTGATGCGAAGTTGTAAGTAGTACCATACTATAGTCAGAAACATTTTGTATTACCTATTTAGGCAGTGAGCTCAGCTGGTGATCAGGTTTTGTAATCTAACTCCTAACAGGGTTAAGGCTTCTAATAAGGCCTAAAGTCCTTTAACCAGGATAGATCTACTATATATTGTAAATTGACTCTTAACAGAGTCCAATATCCCTAACAAGATACTTTTGATTAGTGATCTTTGTGGGTACCATCCCCACCAGGGTTTTCCCTTGGCCAGGGTTTCTTCGAGAACATATCATGTGTTATGAGTTCTTTCTATTTACTGCTATGTTTGTTAATCAGCTTGATAATCTTTGTATGCACTAAAGTAATCTGTTATATCCATAAGTGGGCAAAAGAAAAAGTTTGTGAAATACTGATTCACCCCCCCCTCTTAGTATTTCCTATTTCTAACAATTGTGTCACAAGAGTGTACCTTTATACTAAAATTTGTTCCCTTCTACTGACCCAATCTTGCTGACATTTGTCTGAAATCAGAGACATCATGAAGAATTTCAAACCATTGTCTTATGTACTTGAAAATTTATGTTTTTAGTGATTGAAATCACTGTTGTTTGTCTTCTGCAAACTCACAAACCTTGGTGTTTTAAAACCCGGTTATAGGTGTTGAATTGACTACTTTTTGTGTTTGCAAATGATGGAAAACTACTATGAAATTGTATGCAAAAACTTTCACAAAACTAATATGCCATGCTATGCTTGAACAATCAGGAATACATGTGGGAAATGTATAATCAAACCCTAATCACTCGAGTCAAAACTATTTTGTACATGATTTGGCACCCCTTTTGTAAACTGTAAACCTACTCGTGTCCGGTGAATCACACTTTTACATATAGCAATGCATGTTTTTGTCTTTGAAAACTTCTTCCCTCTGGATCGCTCCTTTATATACCTTTTGAAAATTCAAAATCTTCTCTTCTTACAAATGGGATGTGCCTGATCACTACCATTGAATATTTTTTATTTTGAAAACTATGTTTGCCTTCAGAATGGTGTGTGCCTCAGTATATAGGTGAACATTTTGAAAACTTGAAAATTTGTCAACTCCCTTTGGGGTGTGTTGAGACATTTGTCATTGATGTCAAAGTACAGATAAAAATCCAAATAAGACACTGCAAAAGTATCAATATATTGGGTTCATCATTATTTAGATTTGTCATTTATGGAAAACTAAGAAAAAGATAAATGTTTCACTGATTCTCGAAGACTTATAACACTGTTATTTGTGATGTTGGATGTGTATATTGAGAAGTTCAAGTTATGTATACAGAAGTGATATTCAACATATTGGAAGCATCAAGAAACAAAATCAACAATGAAAATACTCTTCAGTCACCGTCAAGAAGAGTTCAATGCAAGAGCATCCTACAGCTGCCAAAAATATTTTCCAAATCTGGGAGATTGCATTGCTAGAAAATAAGTGCAGGATGTAGTAGCATATATAGTAGAATATAGTATGACAAAGTGGACAATGGATAACCATTATTGAAATGCAAATGAACAGAATGCTCTTGAAATAATCACAAGTTGTGGAGAACTACCAAGTGGAGGAATGATGGATGAAAGCTCATTATTATGAGTTTGATGGGATATACCTGGGATAGGTATATTATTATATCGTGATTAAGAAATCTAGAAAATTTATGGATGATTTCAAATGATAGCTAAATTAACAAAATGATGAAGTTCCAGTTCAGTCATATGCACAATCCAATGTGGTGATTCATAGTTGAGGAATTGAGCAAGACTTTCTTGATTCCCAATTTCCTCGTGGTAGCATGATGCCACAAGCTACATGTCCTGATGTTGTTACTAGCATTGCAAATAAAAAGTGAAAAATGAAGTCAACAATATAATTCAAACCCCTTACTTGTCTGTCGTATTCCCTATTTCTTCATAGTAGTAGGCCGCTAGTTACATGTCCCTATGTTATCAGCATTGCAAAGAAAAATAGATAAAGAATTCAATAATATACTTTGAGACTCCCATGCTTGTCTGCTATAAGGTGATGCCACTAATTGTTTTAATGGCACTGTTACTGGATCAATAGAGTTACAGTAATTTGTAAATAATAAACCCTTTAATAAAATTCAAAATTGCTTTGCTTCACCACTCCCCCTAGTTATATAGTGCCAATATGTGCTCATGAGCCTAATTTGTTATAGAGCTATCATGATTCACTTGTCATGGAGGATCCAAGAGCCTAGAAATGTTTGGAATCCCACAAGCACACCAAATAGAGAAAACCTTTGTATAGCCAAAATCATTGACCTATAACTAACTATGTCAATATTTTCAAGGAAAGCATTGATGTCAACTTGCAATAACTAAACCTCTCAAAGCTTTAGCACTGAAGAAAACACTTCCCATTAATTCAAATTACTGCTTTATTCTACATTGAATCTACTTGTTTAGAAATGTAGCTTTGATCCCATAGCATAATAGAAATCTTTGTTGCCTGATCTTGAATTATGAACAAAGATTCCAGAAGAAAGGAACTCGTATAGAATGTAATGGTACACATTTTCTATCCACCAGTTGAAGTCCTTTGGTTCAGTCCCAAGTTATCTTCTTCATTTCTATACTTGTGTTAGATTTCTAGTTGAGATAGCCTTAAAGTTATTTTTATGTCATTTTTAACTCAAATATTTTCTTTAAAATCGACTGAGTAGGATATCTGAATTAAAATGCCTTTTGTACTTTGTGTGATTGCATAGTATGGCCTCTAAATGCTATTGGTATAGAACCAAATTTTAGCATGCCCCCTTCACTGAGAGTGGATGAAGTTGTACTTGCCAATGGCTTCATAGGCAGTGTGCTTTCAGACTACTTTTGGTATGCACCTTGTAATTATTTAACATGTTCACTATTATTAGAAGCAAAATATAGATAAACCACGTGCAAATTATACCTTTCTGTAGGGCATTGTCCATGGTGTGGATAACACCTTTAGTAGCCACTTTGGGAATTTCTCTTACCATACACTTAGCAATGATCGTTGATATGATAATACATGGTCATCATTATTCCACCATCTACATTCTTGGTTCCACACAGGTATGCATAGCTCTCAAGAAACTTTAATGCGGTATTTTTCACAACAGAAGGCATATTGTAGTTTGTGGTTAGGTCTAAGTTTATCATAGAATATAGCTTTCAAAATCTTAGTTAATATTTGGTATCATTTTTTTACAGGTTTTTGTAGGATTTGTGATTGCAAATATTTCAAGCCAGTGTACCCAAAAGTAGGATTTATAGCTTAGTAATAACTTTTCAAGCGTGCAGTTTGATCTTCTAGCTTTTGATTAGTAGGTATACAATTAATTGTTGGAATGTTGGTAGTAATCTTTTTTCTTTGGGCAAGATGGTGCCCAAGATAATTTTTTATAGGAATCTGCATATTCAAATGTTCATCCAGTTAATGTTGCATAGCGACCTCTACACCTGAGAATTGAAAAATTATAGATCACTTACAAAGCTAGATAAGGAGGTGAAATATCTACATGTATTTCTCATGGTTAACATGTTTACTATAATAATGCATAAGGGACTTGAGAGTTCAGCATATAATGTGTATTTACACTTACAACTGAATTTCAACTATCAAAATTATGTAAATAGACTATTTTTGTATTTTAATTTCTATTTTCACTTCCAACATTTGAATCTCAGAAAAGCAAGCTTTGGTAATGTTTTCATCAAAGTTGCATGCTTGTATCATTTTTATGCCTTGGGAAAATAGGTACTTAATGTGAACATCTCATATTATTGTGCTTTCAAATTCACTAATTTGGTTTTCTTTTTTGATTAATGTAATCTTGACTGACTTAGAACTCAAAAAAGCATTAACTAAGAAAAAATTTCAAGTAGAACTAGTCTTTGAAAGGTACATGGATGATTTGTCATTTATGGAAAACTAAGAAAAAGATAAATGTTTCACTGATTCTCAGAGACTTATAACACTACTATTTGTGATGTTGGATGTGTATATTGAGAAGTTCAAGTTATGTATACGGAAGTGATATTCAACATATTGGAAGCATCAAGAAATAAAAGCAACAATGAAAATGCTCTATTTAATCACCGTCACATTTTTTTAAAACCAAAAATTAGTATTGGTCAATTTTTTGACCTTTTAACATTAGTAGTTTTGACGAGAATGCTATGCATTCGACATCCACTTCAAAAAAATTTGGTCTCAATTTCGATGAATGTTGGTTGCTTTGATAAAAGGTTCGATGTGCAATTCTTCCAACTTCAAGCGATTACTTCGACGAAGATTAGGTCGCTACTTCAACCAATAAGGAGGTCAAAATTTCAACGATGGGTTATCCTGTAGAATAATTGACAAAAAAGTTTGACAATAGTTTTAGTCATCTATTCGACCAATTGGTATCAAAAATTTGACTAATTCTCATCGAAAAACAAGGTAAAATTTACTAGTGGCACATGCATTGATGCTCTGTTCCGCTAGTGCTTCTCTGACTGTCCAGTCTTTCATACTTAGCCATTTTCTTGATCTTCTAAGCAATCCACTGACTCCAAAACTTCATATGACTTTGTTGCCATAATGACAACACTAAATCATAGTCATATACATCAGTGTAGTCAACTTTCCAACACTTATCTCTAATCAAATATACCCTATGATGTGTCAAAACACACACTAGCACATGTAACTCCCTTTTACAACTCATTTATGTGTTCAACATGTTTTTTATAATTTCTATTTCAAGATACCCAACTTTTGAAGGCCATACATTTTTACTTGAGTATCTGATTGACTAACTATTTAAACCATTAGGATGCTCATAACATTCTCTATCAAGCTATAATGCATTGTGTTGGTTACAAGCACTTGATCTATTTTGGAGCCTCTAAAACCCTCAAAATTAACTTCATAAAATTTATCTGTTAACTTAAAAAATAGAAACTTTAATATCTCCAAAATTAGACATGAGTTTGCAAAGAAAATTTATTAGCATGTTTGCATGCTTATCTAGTGAAGTATGGATTGTGTAAATCTGATAGCATCGATGTGTACCTAGCCCATATAATCCCTTAGAGAAAGATTAGAAAGAATCTATGATCAAATGTAATATTACTAGAAATTGTAACCATATGCAAATGCAAGGTTGAGAGACACATTTTCTTAACAGTATGTTGACAAGAATATATACATTCAAATCCAACATCTCCACTAATTAAATGGTCTTTTCAAGGATATAAATTAATAGTCAAACACCTATACTTCACTCAAGATTAATATCAAGTATATCTCCAAAAATATGAATTTATAAGAACTAAAAATATATAAAACCAGTATAAATAAAAATATTTAAACCCTAGAAAATTGAACCAAAATACAGATACAAATTCTAACTTAAATTTTGATTGTTAAATAAAATAATAAAATAAAATAATATTCATCAGTATTATGTCAAAGATAGATTAGGGGAAGTGTACCCATAGTCATTATTGCTAACTTTTTGCAATCATAGATCTTAAATAGTACATTGGATTTCAATGAATTGTTTTGTTGTATCCATATGCAACCTAGCTAGTTATTTGTTATTTGTTTTAACTTTTAGGTAGAAACAAATCACATTGTGAGATATGTTATGCATGCAAGAGTGAAAAAATGATCATTTCAAAGTGTCACCTAATACCTACGTAAAGATGTCCCAATGATGATGCAACACAACCACCTCAAAAATTACCAATACTTATGCACAAATATCCCAATAGTCATTCAAAAATCTTAATGCTAGAAATACAAATAAATAGCTAAAATGTGTGTGTGTCTATATATATATATATATATATATATATATATATATATATATATATATATATATATATAAAACTGCTCGTAGTACAAATAAATTTCTTAAGTACATTATTTATATATAGAGAGATAAATATATAAATATATAATTGAACAAAGATTTGAACAATAATTGTAACATAGGCTGAGACAAATCCCACGATTAATATTTTTATCATTATGTTTATAGATATTTGTATTTAAATATAATTAATGTGAATGTCAAATGACTCTGTGATAGCCTTATATGGCATAATGAAAGGACCGAACATAAAAAAACAATAGAGAGAATATTCCAACTACTGATACTTACATTCAACAATTGATACTTACATTCAAAAAGTAATTATAAACAATTAACAGTCATCAACTTTGGGTATCTTATTAAAGTTTGAGCATATCTAACAAAACATAGAGGACCACATCAAAAAAGGAAATCGTGTGGCAGTAAATGATCTTTGTATAAGAAAATCAATATGTCATAGCTTTATTTTATTATCCATTATCAGCAGTAAACAAATATACAGACATCCTTGAAACTTTTAGTCACCCAAGACAATTAGAGAAAACAAAGCCATAACGTCATTTGAAAGTTTGGAACTCAATAAAAAACATTTGGATTCTTTGAGATTCCAGCATTGTGGGGTTTCTTTGTCTCTCCCTATCAATTTCATTCTCTACAAGTTGTCACCTTCTCTTCTTGCTCGCACTTTCGCATAAGTTTCCCCTCTTCTTCCCTGCGCCACCACCATACTTAGAAACTGTTTGACCCCTTACATCTCTATTTAAACTGAACAAGATGAACATCTAAGTATAGAGTTTTCCTTGGTTTTCCTAAGCTTTCCCTTGTTTATCCTAAATGGACAACCCTTGTGATGAAGCAGTAGAATGGTGGGATGTCTAATATATGTTTCTTGGATAGCATTGAAGCCCATAGAAGAGATATTTTTGAGTGGAAGCAGTATTTGCCAATTCTGGTTGTTGCTTTGGTTTGTGCAGCAATCCTCTTGTAGAGGAGTAGTGGTGGATGTGCATGGGCTAGAAAGATTAATAAGAAGATTCTAGGGCCTCGAGGGTGGCCTATAATCAGAAGTCTCATGGAAATGACTATGGCTCTAGTTATGGAGTGGACGATGGCAGAGTTGGTATTGAATGAATAAATACAAGTGAAAGCTCAGGCGGAGTTGCAGGTAGTGGTAGGAAGGGAGAGAAGCATACATGATGAGGATATAGCAAGGCTTCCATACCTGCAAAGCGATTGTCAAAGAGAGTTTGAGAATGCATCTGTCAAGGCCTCTACTCTCATGGGCATGTTTATGGAAGGAGGACATTGACATAGTAGGTGGGATGCGTGTTCTGGCTGGGATGACAGCCATGGTTAACATGTGGTCCATTACTCATGATCCTGAGATCTAGGAGTCCCCTCATGAATTTTGGTCAAAGACATTTGTTGAAGAGAAAGTGGACGTTTGGGATAATGGCTTGAGGATTTCACCCTTTGATGTAGGTCAGTGAGTGTGCCCCAAAAAGACTCTAGGCCTCACTACCATTCATCTCTGGGTGGCAAAACTACTTCACCATTACAGGTGGGTTCCTTCTCCTCTGTTGAGGAGTAAAGGCCAATGGTCATAATGGTTTTATTATCTCTTTTATTATGACCCTTCATTCTGAAGACTCTTCATTTTTGTAATAATCTAGGGCCTTTATATTTTCTACTACTGCTTATTTGTAATCACTTTTTTTGGAATCAATATAATACTCTGCAGTCTGGACATAGCCACAATTTGTGGTGAACCAAGATAAATCTTGTGTTTGCATATTTGTCAATTAGTTTATTTATCTGCTATTTATTTCTCACATTTCAATCCCTTTCAATTGGTATCAGAGCACATGTTGTGTAGATTGGAAATCTGGGTTGAATTTTCAAAAAGATGGAAGATTCAAAAGTGGAGAAATTCACAGGCAAGAACTTCAGCCTGTGGAAAGAGCAGATGCGTTCCTTGTTGATCAAGCAAGATTTTGCAATCACAATAGATGGAAAATCCAGTAAACCAGCAGTGATGTCAGATGAAGATTGGGAGAAGATTGATGATAAAGCAATGGCCTCAATTTTTCTTTTGCTGTCACAAAATATCTTGTTTAATGTCTTCAATGAAAAGACAACAAAAGAAGTCTAAGACAAACTTCAGAGCATGTATGAGATGGCATCGACTATGAATAAAATCTTCATTATGAAGAAACTCTACAAGTTGAAAATGAAGGAAGGGACTATGATGTCAAATCATGTAAATGATTTGAATACTTTATTATGTCAAGCAACCTCGATTGGTATGACTCAAGATGACAAAGCCAAAGCCATCATTTTGTTATGTTCTTTACCTGACAGTTAGGATCCCATAGTTATAGCTATTAGCACTTCTAATTCATCAAAGAAGCTGGTCTACAATGAAGTGGTTGCTACTTTACTTAGTGAAGATGTGAGAAGAAGTAATAAAGACACCCCATCTGGTGATGCTCTTACCATGGTCAGCACCGAAAGAAAGGGAAGAAGCCATCATAGAAGTAATAATAATAATTACAATCAAAGAAAATCAAGATCGCCCAATCAATCAAAGTCAAGAGGTAGAAATGGAGAGTGTTTGTTTTGTGGCAAACCAGGCCACTCAAAACTAAATTTCAAATCTTAAAAGAAAGCACAAGAAAAAGTGAGGAATAGTGAAGGTAATATAGCCTATGAAGCAGATGAAGCTGCTCTAGTTCTTTCTACAAGCGACTCAAAATCAGATTCTTGGGTAATAGATTTCGGAGCCTCTTTCCATGCCACATCATGTATGGATTATTTTAAAAATTATCAAGAAGGTGAATTTGGAGAAGTATTTTTAGGTGACAACAAAACATGTAAAATCATTGGGAAAGGTGATGTTGTCTTGCATCTAGAAGGTGGAGCCAAATTGCTACTCAAAGATGTTAGACATGTTCCTCAATTAAAGAGTAATCTAATTTTAGTCAGCCAACTATATATCCAAGGATTTAAAATAGAACTCACGGATACATGGAAAATAGTCAAAGGTTCATTGGCTACTACAAAAGGAGAGAAGACCGGTAGCCTCTACATTGTGAAACCAATCAATGAGGTGGGAGCTGCTATGACAGTTGTAGGTAGTGATGCGGCACTTTGGCATTAAAGATTAGGCCACATGAGCAAGAAAGGCCTAGAGGTAATGCTCAAGAGGGATCAACTACCAGGTCTCCAATCAGAAAACTTGGAGTTTTGTGAACATTGTCTCTACGGCAAGCAAAAGCAGCTCAACTTCTTGAAAGATGGGCATGACATGAAGGCAAAACCATTGGAGCTTGTGCACTCGTATGTCTTTGGTCCTACCAAGGTAAGCTCCTTAGGAGGTGCTAAATATTTAGTTACTTTCCTTGATGATTGTACTAGGAAAGTTTGGATATACATGATGGCAAATAAATCAGAATTTTTTTCTACATTTAAAGTTTTCAAAGCTCTTGTTGAAAACCAAAGAGGCCACAAGATTAAATGCTTGAAAATGGATAATGGAGGGGAGTTTTGTTTGCTGGAATTTGATAACTATTGTGCAGATAATGGTATTCGTAGGGTGAAAGTTGTCCCCTACACCCCTCAAGAAAATGGGACAATGGAAAGACTTAATAGAACAATACTTGAGAAAGCTCACTATATGCTTTCTAATGCAGGTTTGGGAAAATATTTTTGGGTTGAAGCGTGTAATACAGTGGTCTATTTGATAAATCAAAGTCCCTCATCAAGGTTGAACTTTGAAATTCTGGAAGAGGAATGGAAAGGAAGGAGAGTTTCATACTCTCATCTTAAAGTCTTTGGCTGTCAGGCTTTTGTACATGTCCCTAAGGAGAAGCGAAGCAAACCAGATCCTAAATCATAGCCTTGCATATTCATTGGATATGGGGAAGAACAGTTTGGCTTCAGACCTTGGAGTTTAAATGACAAGAAAATTATAAGGAGCAGAGATGTAGTCTTTAATGAGAACATATTTCCTCATTCTAAAGATGAAACTCCTACAAAAGAATACATTCCCCTATTTGACATGATGAATAATGGAAATCAAAATTCTCCCATCTACTCACATGTCAACCCCACAGAAAATTCTCCAATCTCCTTTTACCCTCAATGCCTCTACAACCACAAAGCTCTTCATTAGAAAGCTTGATGAATGAAAATTTTCATGATTGGAATCCATACGGTGGAAACCAAACTTCCTTCCCATCTGACTTTGACTCCGTCGAAGCCTATTTCCTTGTTGTTGGAAAGTTATCTATATTGAGATATATAACTAAATATAGTGTTGTCATTATGGTAACAAAGTCATATAGAAGTTTGGAGTCAGCGCACTAATGAAAAGATCAAGAATCAGTTAAGTATTGAAGACTAGATAGTATATAGAGTACCAGAGACTCAAAGCATCAACGCAGGTGTGTACAGATAAATTATGGTATGCACCTTGGAAGTTAAGCTTGTTAGACTATACTTATGCTTAGTCTAAGAGTGCATAAGCAGATCTGCAAAGATGTGAAAGTTACAGTCGGTTGAAGTTCCATAGCTAGTGTGTGCCAACAGAGAACAGAGCATGGAGCCGACAGATAGCATTTTGATTTGCGATTATAATTTAATGTTGTAAAGGCTATGTGCCCATTGTATTTAGATTGCCAACATATGTACATGTATAATTGTAAGCACGCTTAAGCCAAGTCATTTGGAAGTGTTGTTTGTAATTAGTTATAGGGCTGACCTAATTGTTTTATTTGTATGAGCGTATAAATATAAGATGCGCCCATTGTATTCAGTATGGAAGTTGTAATAGAGTTGTGATAAGAAGAGAAGAGGTATGTGAAGATAGCATATGATGTATTAGATCTTTGCAGTGGTCAAAGCATCAGCACACAAAAGGAACTAATCAAATAAGCAGTGTCACAGTGACAGTTCACCTACAAATATAGTGTGTATCTGAAATCAGAAGGTTTATAGCCTTCATCATTTGAGCAATGATCTCTAGGATAGCTAATAGGGTCTGACCCTTAACAAGGTCTATTGTACTTAAATCATTGTAAAGCTACTCCTAATAGGGTAAAGGATCTTCTAACAAGGATCACAAAACACTATTGCAAAATATTAGTGGGTATCAAGTCCCACCGAGGTTTTTACCTATTTGGGTTTCCCCATAACCATATTGGTGTCATGTGTTGATTTCATGTTTCATGTTTATGTGAATGTTTAATTTAGTACTTAAGCATTTAAGTTCAGTATTAAGATTTAAGTGAAAAGTTAAAATATAGTGAGCACTGATTCACCCCCCCCCCCCCTCTCAGTGTTCCCATTCCTAACAATTGGTATCAGAGCTCTGGTCCTCAGCAAAGAAGTTTAACCACTTGAGGAGATCATGGACAAAGAAGAAATGAAACATTTGAAGAAGAATCTTGAAGTAGCTCTTGAAGACCTAGACAATTCAGAAATAGAAATTGAAGAACTAAAAGAAAAATTCAATGATGCTCAATTCATTATCAAAAGACTAAGAAAGGATTTGAAAGGATGCTCTAACAGTGATCTTGAAGAAAAAGTCAAGAAGTTGAATGATGAAAATGCATCCTTATTGAGTCATCTTGAAGAATTTGATGACAAACTAATGAACAATCAAGATGTCTACAATGAACAAGTAAAGGAGAACCTTCAACTCAATGAAGAGTTAAGAGAAGAAAATTTGGAAATCTTGGATCTTAAGAATTGCAAAGCAAGATTGGAGTCTGAATTGAAAGAAGCAAAGAACCACATTGATAAATTACAAACCAGTTCTGATTTGATAGAATCTCAGCTGTATGCAAGAAGAGTCAAAGGAGACACTAGCTATATTGGATACAATGAAGCACAAAATTAGATTGATAAGATGTGAGAAAGAAAGGAGACACAAAAAGAATCTACTGATACTAAGAAGACTGAAGATCAAACCAAAGACAATAGTGGTCCTCCTAAAAATGAGCACAAGCCTCTAGAATGCACCTATTTTTCATGTAACAAGCATGGACACATTGCAAGGAACTGTATAGAGGTAAGACCTTTTAATGGTTATTGTTATACATGTAATAGATTTGGTCATAGAGCAATATATTGCAAGAGTAGTAAGAAGAACAAGATTCAGCATGATCAAAGAAATCAGAATCAGACCAATACAAGAAGTTCTCAGAATGTTACATGTCAAATATGTAACTATAATGGTCATACAATGAAACAATGTAAAATGGTGACTCATGTCAATGTGCCGAGGAATAATAGACCTCCAGTGATTTTTCACACCTGTAACAAGGCTAGACATATCTCAAAGTTTTGCAAATCAAGGACGCAAGGTCAAGATAGCCCTAAAAAAGATGAAGAACCAGTTTTGGATCCTAAAGTAGAACTCAAGTTTTTGAAGGTCTCAGAAGATGCGAGCTTGATTTGGTCAGAAGGAAAGAAGTAAAAAGTTTATGAGAATATATTGGATGCATCCCCAGTGGACACACCCTCTACATCTGCATAAATATCCCTCGGGGTCATAGGGGAAGCTAATTTAGCTCTAGAGCCCTACATGGCTGGTATACTCATCCTCAGAGTATGCACCTTTGGAATTAAGCTTTTGGAGTGTATAGGAATCTTTGTGCAAGAGCACACATGCTAATTGTTAGCAGAGCTCGAGTTTGAAATTTTGAAGTGATAGTCTAGTTTACGCGAGTTGCATTAATGGTGAATTTCTCAGTTTAAATAGACAAAAAGTTGTTTGTTCACTCATTGCATTCATATTCAGAGTGATTGGAGAGGATATTGAGCCTTGGAAGTTGTTGTGAAGATTTGGAGATTGAACTATCAGTGTTTACAGTGCATTTGATTGGTTACAAGAAACCCTAGGTCATTGCGCTAATTCGGAAGCTGTCAGAACATCTCAGATATCAATTGGAAAGCATTTATCAAGTAAGTCATGGCCACTCCTATTGTTTATGATGTCACTAAGAAGAAGAGGTATGTTTTCAAGAGGCACCCATTTAAATCAACCCTAGATGATTTAGAGGGAGCATTCTCCCACACGCTGATGGGCGTCATGCATGTAGAAGACATAAGGGCTTACATCTATTGTAAGAAGGAACCTGTTGGACTAGATAGGTTAAGGGTGCACATGGACACAATGTTGAAACCAGAAAAAATGTTCATGGATGAATACACCAAATGGAACAATCACCCCATTGTTGAATATGCCACGGCATATGAATTCTATGAGACTGAATGGATACAAATCTTGTTAAGTAAAATCCATGATGATTTGTTTTAGATTGGAGATGTACCAGTAATAATCATAGGAGACTTGATTCATGAGATGACATGCATCTCTAAGATAGGCGTCATCCTTCCAGTGGGTAAGGATGTCAGGAAAATGGTGGAGCAAACATGAAAATCTAGAAGTGATAGGCGTGGCATGACTATTGAGCCAATTGAGCAAGCAAACATCAAATTGATGTCAATGATACTAGGTTACAGATTTCATCACACCAGCAAGGTGAATAGTGTGTCTGTGGGCACTATTCTAGCAGCCATCCGACTTGTGCAAGATGGAGAGTTCAACTTGTGTGAGATCTTGCATGCATAGTTGATAGACAACATCAAAGCTATCAGACATGACAAAAAAAAGATATTCAGGTTTGGGTCCCTAATCATCTATATGTACCTTCATATAGTTGGTAAAGTGTCAGACTTGTATCTAGACAAGTCCATTCCAACCATGCCAGAGATATCAAACAAGGCATGCATTGAGAGCACCTTAAGAGACTATGTAACCTTGGAATTGAAGACCTTCAGAGCAAGGATGTAGATGAGGTACAGGATTATTGAGAGTATTGTGGAGAAGTATAAAGACACAATATGCTTTATGGTGGAGATAGACACTACATGTATGGAAGTCGTTGAGCCTAGAACTAAGTAGATTCATCCACTTGGGTATGAGGTTGAGGAACAAGTTCTTGAAGATTATGCACAGGTACTACTATTAGCCCCTAAAGATGATAATGAACCTAGGTGGGGAACCTATGAAGAAAAGACTAGAGAAGTTGATGCTAAGCTGAATAGTGCTACAACAAAAAGAAAGGTTACAAAGGTCACATCTGAAATCCTAAGAATACATGGTGTGTCTCAAGAAGACCTTGATAAAGCAAGGGATGAAAGAATTTCCCTAGAATTGAAGAGTGCAGTAGAAGAACAAGAAGATCCTAAATTGAAGAAGATGAAAATTGAATCAGATGATAGTTAGAAGGATAAAGATGACAATACTCCTTCTAGGCCCAAAGATACTCCTCTAGAGTATAAACCAATGGTCAAGAGGAAGAAAGAAGCTAGCACTAGTCATCCATCCTCATGAGCTACAAGGAGCAGGAGAAACATTCAAGCACCTCCTAAGGTAGGATTCAGACCTAGCCTTAAAGTTTTGAGCACAAGAATTGTTGATGAGGGTAGAATTGATCAAGTAGGGAAGTACTATGATACATATAGTGAGATTGACAAATCAAAAATTCATGGTATGATTGTCAAGCACATGATCAAGTTCAAGAAGACAGTCCTTGAGTTGAAAACCTCTATTCCAGATAAAGTATGGGATATTCTAGAATACCAAAAGAGACAAGAAAATGAGGAAGATCAAAGGATCAGAGAAAAAGTATTAGAAGATACTCTTCCTGTATGTTCTAAAGAAGAAGAGGCACTAATATTGAATTTGGTGAAGCCGCACCTAAGGACTAAGATGAGAACTCTTCACATCATGAACAAAGACTATGAGCTAATTATGGAGGAAATAGAAAAGGCATTTGAGAAGGTGTTATTAGAACAACTGATAAAACCACCTACCGTGCCCATCACTCATGCACCCATTAAGGAAGATAAAGTGGTAGAGCCCACTAATGTACCAATGACAGGTCCTCAGGACTCAGCGCCCATAGTAGAAACTCAAACAAAAGGAGACAAGTCTGCACCCATAATAGAATCACACAAAGATGCCACTATTATCATAAATAATGTGGAAATAGCCATGGCATCTACTGATAAGGATTTGGACAAGTTTGAGGAAGCATTTGTCAATACTGAGGAAGCTAAAATTCTATGCAGCAATACACCTCCCACTCATAAAGAAGAAGTAATCATAGAAGGTATATTTGATAAGAAAGAAGAAGAAGAGGTAGAAAAGAAAGATGAACATACTTCTGTTGGATTAGTCAAGGTGAAGCAAGAGGTGATGGACAGCACTCCCATCACTCCCTCCTCAGTATTGTTATCAAGTTTGACACCTAACACCAGTAGTTTGGACTCCTAGAAAGAAGAAGACCTGATTAAGTTTAGTGTCCTGGCTATGGAGAAGGCAAAGGAGAATCAAGTCATGAGAAATCCTCTCCTTGTGGAATCAGTGAATATTTTGAACAGTTTTTTGCCTGAAGATAAGAAAGTGCAAAATGTACATTTGGTTGATGATGTGAGTACAATTCTCTCACAGTTCAAAAGCAATGTTTCTAGCCTAGAAGAATCTGCATCCAAAGTGACAAAAGAGAAGTACTTAAAGAAGAGACTCAATGAACTAATGAGAAACTTTGCACTAGACTTGAATTCTCTTAAGTCTGGTCAGGCATCATTGAAAGAATTTGTTGATGAAGGAAGAAAGATCATTGTAGCATGCATGGATCAAGACAAACTCACCAATGCTCATTTCAAGAAAATAAAAGAAGAAGAAGCAATGATTGAGCAGGTAAAGAGTTCAGTGACAGACACATCCATAGATGTGAACATGTGCAAAAATGTCTACCAAGGATAGATAAACAAGATTGAGAAGGAAGAAAAAGAGATTACAAGGATAAGGTTCAAATAGACTCAATTGATGAATGGTATTGTGCCCTCGTTAGACATCCTCAATCAGAACATAAAGGAGATTGATGCCACCATGGTAACTTATGATCATGGTCCCATCAATGACTTGGAGAAAATGGAGAAGCTTCAATATGCATTATGCACCCATCTCTAGATAGTTAACTCTCTGATAACTTTTTGGAAGAAGGAGATCTAGAACCTCAAGATTGCATATTCGGATGTTTTCCCTCAGTGAGTAAGTGTACATATAGTTTTTGATGCAACTTTGTCATTAATGTCAAAGGGGGAGTTGTGTATATAATATGGAGTACATATATGTATAGGGAGATATAAGATTATGTATAAAGATGTATAGAAGACAAAAAAAAATTTGTGTAAAGGAACAGTTAGAGACTTGGCCACATTCCTTTGTTGCCATCAATGACAAAGGGGGAGATTGTTGGCAAGTTGTCTATACTGAGATATATGACTAAATATAGTGTTTTCATTATGGCAACAAATTCATATAGCAGTTTGGAGTCAACGCACTAATGGAAAGATCGGGAATCAGTTAAGTATTGAAGACTGGATAGTATACAGAGTACCAAAGACTCAAAGCATCAACACATGTGTGTATAGATGAATTATGGTATGCACCCTAGAAGTTAAGCTTGTTAGACTATACTTATGCTTAGTCTAAGAGCGCATAAGTAGATCTACAAAGATGTGAAAGTTACAGCTAGTTGAAGTTGCACAGCCAATGTGTGCCAGTAGAGAACAGAGCATGGAACCGACAGATAGCATTTTGATTTGCAATTATAATTTAATGTTGTAAAGGCTATGTGCCCATTGTATTTAGGTTTTTGACATATGTACATGTATAATTTTAAGCACGCTTAAGCCAAGTCATTTGGAAGCATTGTTTGTAATTAGTTATAGAGCCGACCTAATTGTTTTGTTTGTATGAACGTATAAATAGAAGATGTGCCCATTGTATTTGGTATGGAAGTTGTAATAGAGTTATGATAAGAAAAGAAGAGGTATGCAAAGACAGCTTATGATATATTAGAGCTTTGCTAGAGGTCAAAGCATCAGTGCATAAAAGGAACTGATTAGACAAGCAGTGTCATAGTGACAGTTCACCTGCAGATATAGTGTGTATCTAAAATCAGAAGGTTGTAGCCTTCATCATTTGAGCAATGAGCTCTAGGACAATGAGTCCACTCCCCTAACAGGGATCATTATAAAAGACTCCTAACAGGGTCTGACCCTTAACAAGGTCTACTATACTTAAAGCATTATAAAGCTACTCCTAATAGGGTAAAGGATCTTCTAACAAGGATCACAAAACACTAGTGCAAAATATTAGTGGGTATCAAGTCCCACCAGGGTTTTTACCTATTTGGGTTTCCCCGTAACCATATTGGTGTCATGTGTTGATTTCATGTTTCATGTTTATGTGAATGTTTAATTCAGTACTTAAGCATTTAAGTTCAACATTAAGATTTAAGTGAAAAGTTAAAATACAGTGAACACTGATTACCCCCCCCCCCCCCTCTCAGTGTTTCCATTCCTAACACCTACATCCCCTGCTCATGCCAATAGGGAAAGCACTCACGATAGCAGGGATGACTCACCACATAGCTATTATGAAACAACTCACGATAGAGAAGAAAGAACACACGGTAGTAATGAAGCTCACGGTAGTCTTTCTAAATCTCACGGCAGTCTTCAAATACATCTCGGCAATCTCTATCATCAAAACAATAGTCCCCTGCCACTACACACCCATGACAGGCATGAAGCTACTCACCGCAAAGTAGACAATACCCATGATAGGGATGATACAAGTCACGACAAGATTAATACACAACACGACAGGTTTGAAGATCTATTGCCAAGTCACGACAAGGAAATAACTTATGGTAGCAGAGATAATGTCCATAACATTCATAGTAGATAGTCTATTGTTGACACCTTATTTGGAAGTCCTGTTCCTTTGACTCCTCACACACCCGACTCCACCAACAGGGAGCTCACACATGGCTCCAAAGAGAACAATCACGGCATAGAGCAGTATAGTAAAATGTGACAGGAAGATGCAGCATTTGGGATCCAACATAATTTACAACACCACAACTTTGCATCCTCTAAGATTACAAAGGATCTTGGATAGAGAATAGAGAATCTTGGAGGACATTCTCAGAATCTAAGGAATAATAGAGGGAATGATACAAAGAGGCAAGGAATTAAACATCCAAGAACTACAATTTTTGGCTCTCCATTTGAGCTAGTTCAGGATCAAATAGAAGGTGTCAAACCTCAATTAAGAAGATCAACCAGATAGAGAAAAATGCCATCTAAATACTCAGATTATGAGTTATTGTTCATTGAAGAAGCAGAATCTTCAATTCTTATTTTAGAATTTGTAGAACCATCAACATTTAAAGCTACTCTCAAATATGTTAACAGTGATAAATGGAAAACAACAATGCATGAGGAGATGGACTCTTTACTCAAAAATCAAACTTGGGACTTGGTATCTCTTCCACCAGATCGAAGACCACTTAGAAACAAAAGGGTATACCGATTAAAAGAAGAAGATGAAGGAAGAAAATGCTTCAAGGCCATATTGGTGGTAAAGGGGTTTGATTAAGAAAAGGGGATAGATTTTAATGAGATCTTCTCACCGGTTGTCAAAATGACAACTATCCGAACAGTCTTGGGATTAGCAGCAGCATGGGATCTTGAGTTGGAACAGCTTGATGTGAAGACAGCATTCCTACATGGTGATGTAGAAGAAGAGCTATATATGGAACGGCCTCAAGGATTCATCAAGAAGGGACAAGAGCACCTTTATTGCAAGCTAAATCAGAGTTTGTATGGCCTCAAACAAGCTCCAAGATAGTGGTACATAAAATTTGTTCGCTTCATGGCTGAAAACAATTTCACAAGATGTGAATCAAACCCATGTGTCTACCTCAAGAGACTTCCTAATGGTGAATTCATCATTCTCCTTCTTTATGTTGATGACATGTTAGTGGCTGGCACAAACAAAATAATAGTTAATGAGTTAAAGGAAAAATTGGTAAGAAAGTTTGATATGAAGGATGTAGGGGCATCCAAGAAGATCCTTGGCATGATGATCACAAGAGACGGGAAGAAGAATGAAATTACATTATCTCAAAAACAATACATTAATAAATTTGTTGAGAGGTTTGGCATGGCTGATGCTAAAGTTGCACCTCTTCCTCTTGCTAGTCACTTCTGCTTAAGTTCTGAATTGTGTCCAAAAACACAAGAAGAAAAGGACTTCATGGAGAAAATTCCTTATAAATCTGTAGTTGGAAGCATCATGTATGCGATGGTTTCTACTCGACCTGACATTGCTCATGTGGTGGGAGTTGTGAGCAGATTCATGAGCAATCCCGAGAAAGCACATTGGGAAGCTATTAAGTGGATACTAAGGTATCTAAAAGGAACTTCAGATTATGCATTATGCTTTGGAGGAAATAAGGTTCAGCTACAAGGTTACATTAATTCTGATCATGCTAGAGACTTGGACAAATGAAGGTCTACCACTGGATATACCTTCAAGTTTGCTAGAGCTGCCATCAGTTGGGCTTCAAGGTTGCAGCATTGCATTGCTCTTTCTTCAACTGAGGCTAAATACTTGGCTCTTTCCGAAGGTTCAAGGGAAATGATTTGGCTTCAGTGATTTCTTGGTGACTTGAAAGTGCATCAAAATGAGTATAAACTATTTTGTGACAACTGCAGTGCTATCTTCATGGCTCATAATAACTCTTCACAACATCACTCTAAGCACGTTGATGCACATGCTCACTTTGTTCATCATGTAGTTGAAGAAGGAAAGTTGGAAGTTTTTAAGATTAATCTGGCAGACATATTCACCAAGGTTGTCACCAAGGAGAAGTTTTATTGTGCAAGGACTTCTCTTGGCCTTGTGAAGAAAAGATAAGTCAGCACTTCAGCAGGGTATTAAGTGATCAGTTGCAACATGGTTGTCCTTCAGGTGGGAGTTTGTTGAGGAGTGAAGGCCAATGGTCATAATGGTTTTATTATCTCTTTTATTATGACCCTTCATTCTAAAGGCTCTTCATTTATGTAATAATCTGGAGCCTTTATATTTGCTGCTCCTGCTCATTTGTAATCACTTTTTTTGGAATCAATACAATACTCTGTAGTTTGGACATAGCCACAATTTGTGGTGAACCAGGATAAATCTTTTGTTTTCATATTTATCAATTATTTTATTTATCTGTTGTTTATTTCTCGCATTTCAATCCCTTTCATCCTCAACACTCTGTTATCATCACTGGCAGTAACGATTCTTCCTACTTTCTCAATTATCTAACAATCTAAGGCTATGAATGTAACCCTAAGATTATTACTACAAATCTCGCTCACACTTAGAAGATTATGTTATATGCCTCTTACATAATAAACATAATAAACATCTATAACAAGACTACCACTATCTAGAAAGATAGTACCTAAACCTTCTATTTGAAAACAAGTATCATTACCAAACCTAACTTAACCACCATCAAACTCTTTATATTCAATAAATTTTCTCTTTTCACATGTGATGAGACATTCACTATCTAAAATCCACAAATCTTCAATCTGTCAAAATCAAATTGCTCAAGAGTAGTCATAGCTATCTTCTTTGCTTTCCAAATCAGTTTTCTCTTCTTATCTAATTTAGATTGTTTCGAGAAGTTATTCTTATAAAAAAAACTTTCTTTTTCTCCACATTTATAGCATTTAAGTTTATTTAAATCTTATAGAGGTTTCCATTTACAAGGCTCACATTCTATCTAGATAGTATTCTACATTCTTTTGCTCTTTGTCCAAATTGATTGCAATTAAAGCAGTAACCAAAAAAATGAGAATTAGGTCTAGAGAAGACTTACTTTCCTTGTTAATGGTTTTACCTCTTTCTGCATCCTTTGAGGATTTTCCCTCTGAGTTTCCTTTCTTATCAGATGACTTGTTAAATTGTTGTTACATAAAACAAGTCTTTTTCACAAATCAACAACTTTTGCTTCTAATGAGTACCACTCCTTCTCCTTACAATCTATTTTTTCTTGAGTAACGTTAAGAATTATTTTTTTCCCTCAATTTGAAGTTTAGGATCATAAATGAGTTTAACACCTTTTTGATTGTTATCTTTTTAATATCAATTTATCTTTATCTTTTTTAATATCAATTTATCTTCTTTACTTCTTTATCAATTTAAGATTCTAACAAATCAGTACCGGCATTCTCCTATTTTGTATTAAAGGAGTTACAAGAGCTATAAAGAATGATAATAATATTCTATCCTTTTTAAAATATGAAGCTTTATATCCTTTTTCAAATTTTGTTACACAATCAGTATCATGATAACATCATTGCAAATCAATCTCTAAACAAAGTACATTCAATAAAGATATTTTATTTTATACAATACCCCATGCTCTTTGCTTCATGTATTTCAATACTTTCAAAATGATGCTTTTATAATGATCTAGATTTCAAAATTGAATAAAAACAACCATCTCAACTAGTCATCGAAGATACCAAATTGTGTCTTTGTAAATCTTCAAATGTAACTTCTTTTTCAAACTAAATATAAATTCTTCAAGTGCAACAATGCATCATATCGATAATCTATCCTTAACAGTTAAGTTGTTAAGAGAGTGTTCCTTGATCAACTAAATAACAAACCCAAACTAGGATTAAAAGAATAAGCAATCCAATCACAAACCCTCTATACATGAGTGAATGAATTTGAGTAAGGAAATTCTGATTATCATAATGAAACAATATGTGAAAAAATTTCCAATTGAAGCCCTAACAGAACCCAAATCATCTTCTTTTTACACAAACACTCAAAAGGGTTTTCCAGATAAATAAATGGCTTAAAACAAATAGACACTTTACCAATTAACAAATAGGTTACTCAATGCAAGAAACTCATACAAGGGTTTAAAGAAAAATGAAATATAAATGCCCTTGCCCCACACATGAACTATATTCAAAAACCATATACGAGATTGCGGGAAAGAAACCCTTACCTAAAAAATAGTTTTAAACAAAAGTATGATGCAAAGATAAACAAATAATAAACACAATGTTAACTGTGGTAACTAAAGACCTTCCAAGAAAATATGAAACTAAGAGAGATAGTCAAAGAAACTAAAACAATTGGTAACACTAATTGTCTGCCACCAAATTCCATGTCCCACTTGTCATAGAACTACCTTCAAGTTGAAACATACATAGTCAAAAACATATGGTAACCATTGTAACCACTATCTTGTCCCAAACATTCTTCTTCCAAATAAAATGAGAGAAATAACTAACTATAATATGCCCTAGTTCATACTAGAGGGCATCAATTAGAGAAATCAATAAATGATACAACAAAATGTGCTATGAAACCCTTGACGTTCCCTATTTACAAATGAATTTATTAACATAAAGTTTTAAACACAACCTTTTTAGACATAGATGTATTTCGGTGGGAACATTTTCAATAAACTCTAAACTCAATTTACTCCCAACGGCTAGTCATTTAAAGTGACCAAACATAATTATTATTTCATAAATATTATGCAGTGAACTTATACTACCAATGGCATGGGATTTAATCCCACTCATTTTTAAAAAAAACATTACAAATCCTCAAATCAATCCCTTTCTTTTGGGAGACAACTTTCCAAACTATAGTGTTTATAATATAAATAAAGATCTTTGATAGAATATTAATGTATAAGACATGGCTATTTAATTAGGCTCTTGAATTCAAACTTCACATATATACCTTGTAAATAACGTGAAATAAAAACTTCACTTGTCCATATGAATATGAAGTCAACTTTTAATTTCAAGTAACTATTAAATATACGACTATGTTCTAAATGCTATCAAATTTAGAAAAATGATCCTGGTTTCCAAGTCCCAAGAAAGATGTAACTATTAATCTGAGATAAACTCCTACCAAAACTAAGTCAAGTGATTATCATTATGATAAGCTGATTTTACCTTCAATGTGATCAAATATGACAATCAAGAAATATAACCAAGTACCATAGCATGTCATTTGAATCAAAATAATGATGCAACCATGACCACCATACCATCTTGTGTTTGACATTGATGCCAACACATACCATAGGTGTCAACACCTCCATCAAATTGTTCATATTTTGGAAACCAATATTTATTTGTGGTCATATAAAAATATGCACCTTCACATGCATGAGTGGCCAAAGCTACAATGAATGCATCAACATCTTCCTTATTGGACTAAGAATTAAAATCATTTTTCTTCTTCTTCTTTTTTTCTTTTCAGTCCTTACCGATGTGCCCTGTCTTACCATATTTTCACCAAATAGCATTGGACTTTCTATTGGGATTTAGATCTCTCCATAGATTTAGATCTATTATGCTTATCAAAGTATTGAATTTCTTCATGCCTTTTTCCATAGGTCTTCTACAAACAACTAGGACCTCCTTGGTACTGATGGATATATTCCTCCTTATCTATTTAGAAAGAAAAGAATCCACCAAATCTTTAGTCTTCAAAAAATAAAAGAAGTACTATAGATGGCTATAACAAGAGAATTCTATGAAAATTAGGCAAAGAACATAGCAAGATCTAAAATTTATCCTCCCCAACCATCTTGACACAACCTAATGCTAATCAAGCCACCAACATATTGAATGCTTCTAGATGATGTATAATTCTTCCACCCTCATCTACTCTCAAGGATCATAGTGTTACAATGGTGAGCAAGACTGATTGTACCCTTGGTCTCCTTGGTGTTTCTAGCACAGTGGTAGTTCATGACATGGTTTAACAACCTCATGTGTCTTCTATAAGTCTATTGGTTGTATCGAGCATTAATATGTTGATCTTTTGTTGTAACAACAATCGCTAGTTGTAACAAGTGGTATCAGAGCTTGGTCACAAGTTTAAACCACGTTCCTATGCTAGGGGGATTGTTACAATGGTGAGAAACATTGATTGCATCCTTGGTCTTCTTGGTGTTGTCAGTGCAGTGGTGGTTTGTGACATGGTTTAACAACTTCCTATGTCTTCTATAAGTCTGGTGGTTGTATCAAGCATTAATAGGTTGATCTTTTGGTGCAACGGCAATCACTAGTTGTAACATATAGTTTCTTCCTTAACAAAATCTTATTTACTAAACATTTATCTTGATACATCTTATCCATCTTCTCTAATAGCTTCTTTGAAGAGGAATTTTTATGGACATTGATTAGAACATAGTCTGGAAGGAATAATTTGATTATATTGTAAGCTTTATGGTCTATAACATCATATTTAGCATCCTCAGATGGATATGTTGGTCTCATGACATTCTTATGAACAACATCCCATAGATCTCAATCTATAAACAGATCCTCCATTTTCAACTTCCACATTACAAAATTATTTTCAAGAAATTTCTCCACCTCTATTCTCCTTGATGAACTTGTCATCTAATTTTTTTTACAAAAAGATCACAAATTATCTTCTAGATGGTTTCCCACCCAAATAAAAATTAGTTCAAAAAACTCAACAACCTACAAGTGAAACCAAAGGTGATCAGGCTTTGATACCACTTGAAAATAAATTAAAGGAGCATAACAACTTCCTACACTAATCATGATAGAATTGTCATGTAAAACTTTCTCAGATCTTTATAATTGATATAAAACCTTAACATAAATACAATAAATTAACATGCATACCACAACATAGTGATTCACCTAGCGAAAACCCTTTCAAGAGAAAATATCCACACTCCAAAAGTCACCCAATATATGAATCAAAAATCAATATTAGATTATAATATACTTGCAAAGAAAGTTTCTCATAGGTGTATGACAAACCAAAGATCAAAAGGAAACTAAATAGCTATAAGACTCTTATGCATATCCTTCATCTCATTCATGTAATATATAGAAGATAAAATATATGAAACCATCAAACAATATTAAAAAAGCATGGGCTAAAAAGAACATATAAAATGGCACCCATCTTATCTCTAATCAAATATATCCTATGATGTGTCAAAGCACACACTAGCACATGTAACTCCATTTTACAACTCGTTTATGTGTTCAACGTGTTTTTATAGTTTCTATTTTAAGATACCCAACTTTCGAAGGCCATAATTTTTTACTTGAGTGTCTAATTAACTAACTATTTAAACCGCTAGGAAGCTCATAACATGATCTATCAAGCTATAACCCATTATGTTGGTTACATACACTTTCGAGCTATTTTAGAGCCTCTAAAACCCTCAAAATTGACTTCATAAAATTTGTTTGTTAACTTCAAAAAATAGAAACTTTAATATCTTCAAAATCAAACATGATTTTGCAAAGAAAATTTATTAGCATTCTTATCTAGCTCATATGATTCCTTGGAGAAAGATTAGGAAGAATCTATGCTCAAATGTAATATTACTATAAATTGTAACCATATGTAAATGCAAGGTTGAGAGACACGTTTTCTTAACAGTATGTTGACAAGAATACATACATTCAAATCCAACATCTCCACTAATTAAATGATCTTTACAAGAATATTAAATAATTTTCAAACACCTATACTTCACTCAAAATTAATATCAAGTATACCTCCAAAAATATCAATTTATAAGAACTAAAATAATATAAAACCACTAGAAATAAATAAAAAAAATAAACCCTTGAAAATTGAACCAAAATACATATACAAATTCTAACATCAATTTTTGCGTGTTAAATAAAATAATATCGTGAATGAACTGTTCAATTGTTCATCATTTTTATGCCAAAGATAGATTAGGGGAAGTGTATCAATAGCCATTATAGCTAACTTTGTGCACTCATAGATCCTAAATAGCACATTGGATTTCAAAAAATCTTTTTCGATTGTCTCCATATGCGACCTAGCTAGTTATAGCTATTTGTTCTAGCTTTTGAGTAGAAACGACCCACATTGTGGGATCTGTTATGCCTACAAAAGTGAAAAAATGATCATTTCAAAGTGTCACCCAATACCTACTTAAAGACACTCCAATGATCGTCCAACACAACCACCTCAAAAAATGTCAATACTTACGCAAAATGTCCCAATACTCATTCAAAAATCTTACTGTTAGAAATACAAATAAATAGCTAAAGTACATCATATATATTGTACTACTCTAAGTACAAATTTATAGCTAAAGTACATTGTATATATGTTAGTGCTCGAAATACAAATAAATTTTTAAAATACATTATTTATATATATATAGATAAATATATAAATGAAAGATTGAATGAACAAAGATTTGAACAATAATTGTAACACAGGCTGAGACAAATCCCACAATTAATATTTTTATCATTATGTTTATAGATATTTGTATTTAAATATAATTAATGTGAACGTCCAATGACTCCGTGATAGCCTTATATGGAATAATGAAAGGACCGAACATAAAAAAATATAGAATATTCCAACAACTAATACTTACATTCAACAAGTAATTATAAACAATTAACAGCCCTCAACTTTGGGTATCTTATTAAAGTTTGAGCATATCTAACAGAACGAAGAGGACCACAGCAGAAAAGGAAATCGTGCGGCATGAGATGATCTTTGTATAAGCAAATCAATATGTTATAGCTTTATTTTATTATCCATTATCTATGGATAAGTGATGCTGGAAAAAATGTTTTTTGAAGAGTTTTTTAGTTAGTTTTATTTGTTTTTATGGAAATAAGGAATGTGCAAAGATTTGCATATTTATATTTAGAATTTAGTTTTTTTTGTTTTATTCCTTAGCAAATAAAACTGTCTAGATACATGCGTATCTAGTTTTCTTTCCTGTTTTTCCTATAGCTATGAATTTTATGTATTCAACGATTTACAATATTTTTTATAAATAGAACTGCAATAAAAGTTATTTTTCAAAATTTATTTTTTGTAAATCTTCATTATCAGCAGCAAACAAATATACAGATATCCGTGAAAGTTTCAGTCGCCCAAGCCAATTAGAGAAAACAAAGCCATAACGTCATTTGAAAGATTGGAACTCAATAAAAAACATTTCAATTCTTTGAGATTTCAGCATTGTGGGGTTTCTTTGTCTCTCCCTGTTTGACCGGTTACACCTCTATTTAAACTGGACAAGACGAATGTCCAAGTACAGAGTTTTCCTTGGTTTTCCCAAGTTTCCCCTTGTTTATCCTAAATGGACAACCCCTGTGATGAAGGAGTAGGATGGTGGGTACATGCACTAGTTAACCTGCCTAACATATGTTTCTTGGATAGAATTGCAGCCCATAGAAGAGATATTTCTGAATGGAAGCATTATTTACCAATTCTGGTTGCTGCTGTGGTCTGTGCAGCAATCCTCTCGTGGCGGAGTACTGGTGGATGTGCATGGGTTGGAAAGAATAAGAAGAAGATTCCAGGGCCCCGAGGGTGGCCCATAATCGGAAGTCTAATGGAAATGAGTGGCGGCCATGCTCACCGTAAGCTTGCTCACTTGGCGGCTACACATGAGGCGAAAGAGCTGATGGCGTTCAGCTTGGGCTCAACCCGCGCAGTCATAACGTCCGATCCAGAAGTGGCCAGGGAGCTCTTGAGCTCTCCCCACTTTGCGGACAGGCCACTCAAACAATCTGCCCAGCAGCTCATGTTTGGGAGGGCAATTGGATTCGCACCCAACGGTGAATACTGGAGGATGCAGCGTAGGATTTCAGCTGCTCATCTCTTTAGTCCACGAAGAATATCGGCACACGAAGCCAGCCGGCAGGCAGACTGCATGAAAATGCTTTCTGATATACGCAATGAGTGCTCATGCAAAGGCGCCGTCAGCCTCCGTCCACATCTCCAGGCGGCGGCTCTCAAAAACATCATGGGAAGCGTGTTTGGTGTAAGTTTGGATGGTGACGGAGAGGTGAGGGAGATGGTGGAGGAAGGGTTTGAACTGCTGGGGGAATTTAATTGGGCCGATCATCTTCCCTGGCTGAGAGCACTTGATCCTCTGCGAATCCACGCCCGCTGCGCTCGACTCGTGCCTCGCGTTAGGGTTTTTGTTCAAAACATCATAAACCAACATCGAAGGAATCCTCTGCCAAGGGACACAGCCGATTCAGATTTCGTGGATGCGCTTCTCTCGCTTCGAGGACACGATAAGCTACACGACAACGACATCATTGCTGTCCTCTGGGTAAGAAATACGTCATCTTATTATTCCTTTTATACTATATATCACAAGCTACTATAAAACTTATGAATACTTGTCCCATCCAGGAGATGGTATTCCGCGGTACAGACACTGTGGCTTTAGTTACAGAATGGACTATGGCGGAGTTGGTATTGAACGAAGAAATACAATGGAGAGCTCAGGCAGAGTTGGAGGCAGTGGTAGGAAGGGACAGAAGCGTGCGGGATGAGGACATAGCAAGGCTTCCATACCTGCAAGCGGTTGTCAAGGAGAGTTTGAGAAAGCATCCGCCGGGGCCTCCGCTCTCATGGGCGCGTTTATGCACGGAGGACGTTGACATAGCAGGTGGGATGCGTGTTCCAGCTGGGACGACAGCCATGGTTAACATGTGGTCCATTACTCATGATCCCGCGATCTGGGAGTCGCCTAATGAATTCCGGCCGGAGAGGTTTATTGAAGAAAAAGTGGACGTTCGGGGTAATGACTTGAGGCTTGCGCCCTTCGGTGCAGGTCGATGAGTGTGCCCCGGAAAGACTCTCGGCCTCACTACAGTTCATCTCTGGGTTGCAAAACTACTTCACCACTACAGGTGGGTTCCTTCTCCTCAACACCCCGTAGATCTCACTGAGATTCTCAAGTTGTCCTCCCAAATGGCTACACCCCTTACTGCGATTCCGGCAACCGTAAACCCTTATTGAGATCTCCCAAACGTAGGTTTCAAGGTTAGCCTTTAAGTATATCGCTCTTTTGTAAATATCCTCTTATAAGATAGTAGTCTAAACGTCGTTTGGTTAAAAATTATCATCTGCTGCAAATTGAGAAAGTATATATAAACTTTCCTAGCCACATATTATTGCACAATAGTCTGGACGTAGTTTGCCTAGGTGTTTTTAACGAATGTACATCAAACGTTGCCATAAACAGAAGTGTGTGAGATTGGTGCTCTGTAATTACGTGTATAACAACCTTGAAAGTGACTATGAGTTTCTTCTAGTGCTTCTGTATAAACTTTCGTAACCGCATACTATAGCAAAATAGTTTGGACATAGTTTGCCTAGATGTCTTTAATGAATGGATATCAAAGGTTGCCATTGACAAAAGTGTGTAAGACTGGTGTGCTGCAATTACGTGTTAAAGAACGTTGAAAGTGACTTTGAGTTTCTTCTAGTGCCTCTTATTTTACTGCCATGTATTTGCTATATGAATTTTTATGACAATTTGGTGACTAGTAAATACTATGTATGTGTTAGCATTAATATATAGAGAGATGAAAACCACGTAATGTTAAACTCTTCAATGTTGATATGTAGAGAAGCACATAAAATTCTATATTGAAATTGATTGATCAAATATATGTATTTGTAGAATTACATATTATTAATCTTCATTAAAAAAGTAATTATTTTCATTTACTTTCATAATGATCATTGTACAAAACAAGAAAGCATAACTATTCATTAGTTTATCATATTGCTCTTCTATAATGAACATTGGGAAGAGTACAAAGTAAAATAGAAAGTATCTCAATCCAATTATTCAAGTGAGGAGCTGTCATGCCCAAAATAAACTACACAAAAGCACACAAATTTTTTTATATACACCTAAAATTATACAATAAGGAGATCATGAGGGTTAGTACAATAGAGCAACGTGTGAGGGGTATCATGGCCAACAAGGTCATGTGGTGATCCACACACACATAGCTAGGTTGGCCAGCCTCCCTCCACAACATGGTTAGGGTTGACTAACCCCAAGCAATACAATTGAACAAGGTAACCGATGATACCAACAAGAATAAGTTTAGGAAAGGGTTTAAACGATGGTTCTATAGCACATGTAAGCCGGTCCAAAAGGAACATCGTAAATGTTAGAATTTGGTTAATGAACTTCTAATCGACCACTATGAGATTTCCTTGCTCGTGCAACATGCTATCCAACCATGAAACCGGTACTGAAAGATAGCACGAAGGAAGCTCCATGTCTAGGTGATTACTAGATATAAAATCATCCTACATGTTCTTGGACACTGAGAGAAAATTTATATAATGTGCTCCCTAAGAACCACATCAGTTTAATACGCTCACAAAGATACACTAATAAAATATCCAACAAGGAGTTTGTTCTGATTCATTAATTATGAATTTAAACATTTTCATAAAGTTAATATAATTCAAAAGGGAATTACAAGTAGGTGTCATCTTTTTGAAACAGGTTTATAAAATGAAAAAGTACATTTAAAGTAATTCATTTAATAAGGTATATATATGTTTAGTCCTTATACGTATGCTAAGAAGATTAATAAATTTCAATCAAGTAATAACTTGATTATTTTATATGTGTATTATTATAGCATTATACATGATCTAATTTAATCATATGAATAACTATTTCATTTTTAATCAATTAATAATTTCTAATATTAACAACATATATATTAAATTTATTAAATAAAATTTTAATATAATAAGTTGCTATGGATCAAGAGTACAATCAACAACTCGTATTGCAATGTATTTGAACCTCTAGTTCAAATATATATAGAAGATAAACAATTTTTGATCAAATATCAAGTTGATTGTTTTAAACATAAATATTAAGCATTATACCAGAAAAGCATAATTTAAAGCATGTTATTAACCATAACATTAACTTTATTATTAGCCAATAATAACCCTATCATTAATAAAATATTTACATTAAAACCATTACCTATGATTTAATTAAAAGGTATTATTAAATATTAAATTTAATAACTTAAATTATATATAAATAGCAATACAATTTTAAAATTAAATAATTAATTAAATTAAATTAAATTAAGTTTTATTTATTTTAATGTTTTAAACTAAATTTAAATAACATACAAAAAATATATATATTAATTTACATATACTAAAGTTTTTTTATTAAATAAAATTTAAATAACTAAAAATAAAATTTTAAGTCCCATAAAGGGACTGGCAGGCGGCGGGCCCCTACCGTATCTACCATGATAGTGTAGGAGGGGCCCGTTGCCAGTCCCTTTATGGGACATAAAAAAATAATTTAAGTTTGTTTTTTTTTAGTTATTTAAATTTTGTTTTTAAAAAAAACTTTAGAATATGTAAATTAATAAATATTTTTTGGTATGTTATTTAAATTTAGTTTTAAAAAATGTATATATATATATATATATATATATATATATATATATATATATATATATATATATATATATATATATATATATATATATATATATATATATATATATATATATATATATATATATATATATATATATATATATATATATATATATATATATATATATATATATATATATATATATATATATATATATATATATATATATATATATATATATATATATATAACTTAATTTAATTTTTTTTTATTAATTATTTAATTTTAAAATTGTATTGCTATTTATATATAATTTAAGTTATTAAATTTAATATTTAATAATACCTTTTAATTAAATCATAAGTAATGGTTTTAATGTAAATATTTTATTAATGATAGGGTTATTATTAGCTAAATAATAAAGTTAATGTTATGGTTAATAACATGCTATAAATAATAGACAGTGTCTCAATCCAATTATTCAAGTGAGGAGCTTTGTGAAGATATTAGAAAGTTATGTCATAATAGGGAAATATACAAGCAGCAATAAAATAATCTAGCTAGCAAAAAACTGTAGCTTTATATTTGGCCACTATGGTAGAGAGAAAGATATATACAAAGGACTTTCGTTGATTTTTAAGAAATACTTATTCAATCGAGATGGAAAGTATAAACAAAAGTAGACTTCTTATCATATGTAGAACACAAGTCAAATCAAAATCAAAATGTCCAACTAACTTTAAAATATTGCAACTGAAGACTATATGTAATTTTCCTTAAAGATACTTTATAATCTTCTTAGTAACACTCAAGTATGTCCTTATATATTAACATAAACATAGATACCAAGCTTGTGACATGTCTAACATCTAGACAACTACTGATCAAATAGAGAACACAACTAAACAATGATCCATAGAGAGTCAAAATCATAGAAGTAGAAAGCATAAGGCCAACTTTAATAGGTGTAGCCATAGGATTGCAATCCATCATATGAGCCATGTGAAGGTCACAAACATACTCTTTCAAGACATAAATTTGTCATTTATATGTTGTCAAACTTCAATACCAAGAAAATATTGTATCTACCTTGAATTAGTTATTTCCAAATCTAAAACAATAGTTTCTCTAAATTTTACAAATAAACATTTGATTGTTTTGAGTGAATATTAAATCACCATCATTAGAAACAAGCATGTAAAAATCCTCACTACAAAAGATGTGATCATATTACCTCTTTAAAAACCCTTTGTTTAGATGGTAAGAGTCATTTAGAAGCATAATTCTCTAGGTTCCTATTTTATACAATACAAGGTCATCTTCAACATATAAACATATTTCTTATGTAGGTACTTTAAAATCCTTTCGCTGTGAGGCATAAATTTCTCCATCATATGGTTATTATTCTTCACATCTATTTCATAAAATTTGTCAATCCATTTTGAGCAGGTAAAAATATGACTAATTCAAAATTATGCATTCTTAATATAGAATCTTTTATTTATATAATTAATATCTTCACGTTGAAAGAATTTTTTTACAACCAATTTAACCTCATTTTTCCATCAATGTTCCCTTAAAATTTATATTAAGTTTTATATATCTAATTTGTATCTATAAAATCCTTGTGAAGGGGTATTTTACAACACTATTACCAAGTATCATTACATTTAGTGGGATCCATTTCACTCTTCACAATATTAATCTATTATTTCTTATTAAGTTGGTAGGAAGAGGGCTCTGATCTCATTACACTAGTAGAAACAACAAGAAACAACACTAAGAAACCTTGCTTAGGGTCATTATAGACAAAAGCATAGAAAAATCCCCCTATATGAAATTAATAAAAAACAAGAAAGTTACTAACAACTAAGTTCATCCTCATATTTGTTGGACAAATTGAAGACAAGGGAATGATCTTATCCAATTAACATTGGACTGAGCTTTTATGTCTAATGAGTTGTTTATGGAATATTATTTCTCTTTGAACACACTTTCTAGGATAGGCTCTTATCACTATCCTATTAGCATGGTGGTGGACTAAATTAACAAAAAGAAGAAACCTTTTACAAATAGAGATCCAGATCTCTTTGGCTATCATTTGGGGAAAAGAACACTCATTTCTTCCACCTAACTACTCTTAAGCATAGTGCAACAAATAGGATTGACTATCTCATGAAGAATGGTAGTAAGATAGAGAAGGGGGATAATATTAGCAGAGATGTAGTTAATTCTTTCTCCATTCTTCTAATGGAGGATCCTAATTTGGAAAGTGATTCCTAGCACTCTTGTTTGGAGGTGATCCCAAAAATTTTAAATGAAGATCATAACAAAATGTTGGAGGCTATACCCTCAAGAGAAGAAATTAAGAAGGTGGTTTTCTCTTTTGAAGGAAACAATGCCCTGACGGAATTCCCCTTTTTTCTTTCAATCCTTCTGAGACATTATTGAGGAGGATGTTAGCAATGTACTCAAGGAATTATTTGGGTCAAGGAGGATCCTAAAAGAGCTGAATTCAACCTTTCTAGTACTCATTCCCAATAATATGGGGGCTAATACTATGGATGCTTTCTTCCCTATAAGCCTTTGTAACTCCTTTTATAAAATTATCTCTAAAGTCTTGACCACTATAATGTTGGCCCTTCTTATGTCACTTATTTATCCAAAGAAAAATAGTTTCATGCCAGGTAGGAATATTCTTGATTCTATAATTATGATCCATAAGAATATTCATTCTCTTAAGGCATCAGAGATGGGGGTTTTTGTTGAAGCTTGATCTTTCCAAAGCCTATAACCATGTTGATTAGGGCTTTCTTTTGAAGATGCTAAAATCTTTTTGGTTTCTCTAATAGAGTTTTCTAGCTCATCTGGTAGCTTATCTCTAGTCCAAACATTGCAATCATGGTCAATGGGTCACCCTCTCACTTTTTCAAAACATCAAGAGGTCTCATACAGGGTGGCCTAATATATCCTATTCTCTTCATTCTTATAGTGGAGAGCTTGAGAAGATTCATACATAACTAGGTGCTCAATGGTTCTATTAAAAGTATTAAACTTTCTTCTATCAATCAAAATTGTTCCCACCAAAAGTTCATAGATGACACCATTTTGATGGGAAGCTCAACCGTTGGGGAAGATAAAGCCATTAAGTATGTTCTAAACCTTTATGAGAAGGTTATAGGACAACTAATCAATAGAAATAAGAGTTGTCTTTATTTCTTTAATACTTCTGTAGCTAGAAGGAAGAAGATTACCGACATATTTGGATGCTCTATTGGATCTCTACGAACTACCTACTTGGTGTTGCCGATTTGTGTGAAACCACTAGATACTTTTTGGATTTCTCTTATGGATAGATTTAACTAGAAACTTTTTGGATGGAAGGGAGATCTACTCACCTAGGCTAGAAAAATATAGCTTCTTAAGGCCACTCTTCATAATTTACCTATCTACGCCATGAGCCTCTTTAGGATCCCTTCCAAATTTATAGAAATTATTGAAAAATTTCAAAAAATGTTCCTATGGACGGAGGTGGAAGAGAAGAAGAGAATGCCTTTGATTGCTTGGGAGAACATTTGTAAGCCTGAGAAATTTGGAGGTTCAGGTTTGAGAAGTATTAGATTTTTTAATAATATTCTCCTTGCCAAATAAGTTTGGAGAATGTTTGGAGATAAAGTTGAATGAAACTCCATCTGGCATAATAAATATATTTTTAATTGTAATTCTCTTTCTCATTTTCTTCATTCTAATGATCTTCTCAATGGTTCTATGTTGTGGAATAGTATCATTAAAGCTATAAGTATTATCTCAAAAGGTGTCTGTTGGAGGGTTAGGAAAGGTAGAAGAACTCTTTTGGGGGGAGATTGTTGGCTGGGCAAAGAACCCCTCTATTATAAAATAATTTTTCTATATAGATATGCAAATTTTAATATTTTTATTTATTCATCAAAATATAATTAGATATTTTGTAAGGATTTAAATTGTATGTATTCTTTATAATTATGATTTTATTTATATTTTGTTTGAAATTATTCTATTTTTTAATATTTTTGAAAATCATATTTTTTTTTAAAAATAATTTTAATATATACAAAATATTTTAATAACTTTCAATCATAAATTAATATATTTTTCATTTAGTCATTTAAAAAATGTATATTTTCAGTCTAATATTTATATTATACCATTTTATAATTATTAATCATTATTTTATAAAAATCAATTATAATTAATTTACATAAATTAATTAAAATATTTTAATATTAAACTAATAAAAAATTATTGTTAAATGGCAATATATGAGCTTCATCCAATAGATTAATAATAAATATTTTTACATTGAAAAGAAACCACCATCCACCAACTTTGAGTCAAATCCAACACACAACATAAATCATATACTATCGTGACACCTTATAATATCCTCGTACAAATACAAGAGCAAAATAGATAAATGCTAGACTAGTAATCTCAACTTGAACAAATCACATATGAGAAAAATAGACAAATGCTAGACAAGTAATCTCAACTTGAACAAATCACGTATAGTTCTGATTGTTATCTCAATATGAAATAGAGAATGTATGTTGGGATTATGAGTTAGAATGTGCCTTATTAGTACTTGTCGGTAGGCTAGGAAGTACTATTGTATCATTTTTGGATTTATTCCTTTAACTAGTGATTAAAACTAATTGTTTCTACCAATTACAATTTAGTGTGTTTTTATTTTGTTAAAAATAAAATATTATCTATAATCTACATGTAAATTTTTTAAGTTAATAAATTGTAAAAAATATTTCTTGATAAAATGATTGGTTAAAACATTTAAGGTCTTATAGACCTATTTTTTAGGCATGAATAGATTCTATAGAAGTTTTTAAAGATTTATGGGACTTTTTTTTGGATTTTTTTGTTTTAAATTATTTTGTTAAGTTCTCATGAAGATTGTTTTTATTTTATATTCATATAATTTTAAATGAAAAATTATGTTATCTCAATTTATTCTAGTTTATACTATTAAGTTTTATAAAATATTATAATTTAAATAAAAAGCTATGATATTATAATATATATTTATTTTTATTCATATTTTTAAAGTTTTTAATTTTAAATTTTATTATATATTAATTATACATTAATAACTATTTATGTAAAAAAATTATTTGATTTTATTTTCTTATAATTATTATTATTTTTTAAAAAAATAGTAATATTTAAATTAAAATATATTTAATTAATATTTAATGTTATTATAATATTTTATTTTTAAAAACTTATTTAAATTTATTTCAAAATATCGATTTATTTAAATTTATTTATTTATAATAGTTTTATTTTTAAAAATTTTATTATAATAGTTAATTTAATATTTAATGTTATTATATAATATTTTTATTTTTAAAAACTTATTTAAATTTAGTTCAAAATATCGATTGATTTAAATTTATTTATTTATAATAGTTTTATTTTTTAAAATTTTATTATAATAGTTTTATTTTTAAAAACTTATTTAAATTTAGTTCAAAAGATTGATTTATTTAAATTTAGTTATTTATAATAGTTTTATTTTTTAAAATTTATTTAAATATCAATTTTTGATGAAAAAATTTGATCATAATATATATAGTAATTTAACAGTTCTACGTATTTTTTCTAATGTTGCACTTTATAGCAAGTAAACTAAAATGACAAGTTCAATTAATCACAATAATTAATTATAATTTCTTCATATTGTTTATAGTACCTCAATTTCAAAATAAAAATTCTTCATTATTATAATTATAATTATATAAATTTATATTAAATAGAATTATACTTTATAAAATATAATAAATAGTTAAAATAATAATTATAATTCACGGTATAATTACAATTGATTACTAAACTAAAAGGCAAGTACTAGCCACTATGCGACACTTGTTCTACTAATAATGATTTTGTAATTGGATTTGCGGAATGAATTATTCGATATGACTTGGAATGGGAGAAGTTCTAATTCAAATCTTTTGTTAGCTTTCCACTAAGTGTAATTTCAAATAAGATGCAAATCTTAGTCTCCTTATTGATAATAGCAACAATAATATATGAAGAAGAAGATAATTTTAACGCACATAAGACTAAATATAACATGTTCCCAATATCTGTAAAGAGTCACACTAAAAACTATCCACACCACCTCCAATTCTCTTCTCCTTTGAAAATCAATAGCTACAGCAATCCTATGTCTTCATTCTTCCCAATCAAAGGAAGTCATCACCATATTTGAGGTGTTTGTAAATTGCTTCTCTGCCAGCCTAAATATTTGTCTAAAATGATTCACGATGTACTACAATGATTCATGATGTACTTCAATAATGCATAGTGGCAGATATAAAACATGTTAGCTCACATAACTTTAATATATAGAAATACAAGAATTGCTCATATAGTTAAGTTTCACAACAGCCACCAATAGTTATGTGTCGGAAAAATATATTGCACCTCCAAATTATATTGATGAAGAGTCGGGTCCCACACAGGGAAATCTATGGGTCTAAAATATGTGGCAATAATAATTGCAATATTGGTTATATGGTGGAATCACATTAATAATTGTTAATATTGAAATTATTCTAGGGAAATATTACTTCTAATGCATTCAAGTATTAAAGTCCCTTTGATGTCTTATTTATCCATATTAAGCATGCCTGCAATAATATAAATTCCAAAAGTTGCCAAGATGAGGATCAAGCCTCCCACCATATTTCACCAAACTTTAGAAAGCAATCCTTGTATATTTCATTCAATCCATATAAAGATTCAGCCAATTGATTAAATCACACAATATTAATTGTTAATATTGAAAGATCATTAGAATAATAACTCATCCGATTATATTTTGTTAACTTCAATAATATAGAATGCACAATTCAAACTTCAACGCCAATAACCTTCAAAATATATTATTTTGATGCAAACAAGAAGGCTTATACCATCTACATATAATTTGGAATCTTACTGCAAATTTGTCTTCAAAAGAAGAATTCACAAATTTGGAGCACAATGTGAAATATCAAAATGATATTATTGTCAATTTTAGACTAGGGTAGCATTAAATCACCACAAAACTGCAAACCACCACCTTCAACTACTCAAACTTTTAGCAAAGAACAAATCAAATACATTTCATGATGATTTACAATGCCCCCATCAACCTCCTTATAAAGAGATCCAAGAAAATTCTAGAGGATTAAATTAGACCGACTTAATTAATAAAGTGGCTTACTTTATTATTTTATTCTTTTTATTTTATAATTAAATTAGTTAATTAAAGTCATCCTTATGATATTAAATTAATTATAGGATAACTTAATTACATCATTATATTCAAAGTTGAATGAGTAGGAGAAGCAGAGGCGCGAGTCCTAGGGTTTCTGCAGGTCATAGAAGCCCTTATGTGGGCTTGGAGGACGACGATTCTGAGAGTGAGGCGAATGATAATGAAAAGATTCAAACCTTGTTGTTGGTGTTTTTGATGGCCTTGAAGGGTGGATTTTCTAGAGGGATGTTGTGGCTTCTTCAATTGTGAAGGGAATGGTTTGGTAGAGCAGGACTGTGGGTTTTGGCATCATGTTGAGCCCTTTGTTTTCTCAGTGCCACTCAGATTTGGGTTGGGGGTGGTTAATGGAGAAACCCTCTACTTATTTCATGATCCCCTCATTGTTGTTTTGGCCAATGCTAGTGTGGAGGGCTTAAGCCCATCCTTTCATCCATGGATGCCCCTTTTTCTTCAAGGTCTTTCCTTTGGAGAGGTTGATTGGGGTAGAGGTGACTTGGTGATTGGCTCTTTTCAGCTCTGTCCTCTTTATGTCAGTTGTCTCTTCTCATGGTTTTGGGCCTTTTCTGGTGAGGTGGCAGTGCAGACTAGATGGTTCTCTGGTGTTCCCTTGGTGTGTTTTGGCCATTATGTTATGATTGAAGCTGTTGGGGGGTTCATTCTAAGGCCGTATTTTTTCTTTTTGGTTTCTCTAGGGCTGGAGAAATGGTGGTGGTGGGTTTTGACTTATTCTTGGATAGGACTCTTCTTTGGGTTTGTGTGGCAAGTATTGGGTTGCTTTTGGTTGAGCCACAGTGTTATTCTGATTCATCTTTTGTGGTTGGAGTCACAAGGTTGACCTTTTTCAAAGCATTTTTTGCCTCACTTTCCTCAAAGTGGACTATTTCTTTTGGATGTGTCTCTTTCCTACACTTTGGAGGTGGTTTCTCTGGCAGGTACGAATCTAATGGCTTTGGACTTACTTTGTTTGGTGAGGTTACCTCTAGGCTCCCTTCTTCTAATGCAGGGTTTTTTATTTCTTTATTGGTTGTGAGCTTAGCTTGGATCTTGAGGTGGGAAGGGGATTTCTTCTTCCTTTGGTTGTTTGGTTTTTTGTTTGTGGCCAGTTGGATGCTGAAAATTTTCAAGGGCCCGTTCTAGTCTCTGGCTATTTTTTGTTAAGGATGCTTTAGGTTTTGGGGCTACTCAATCCCTAGATGGAGTTTATTGCTTCTCTTTCTAGATTCTTTGGTGGACTCTTATGAGTACTCTTCTACATCTTTCTTTGGATACTTCTATAGAGGTATTTAGCATTCCCTTATTTTTATGAGGCTTGTTTTTGTGGCTTGTTGGTGGGTTGGGCACTTTTTTTTTATGTCTCCTTTATACTCATTTCCAATTGAGGTGGATCTATCATCTATGGAGGTGGTTATTTATTTTGAGGATAAGGTTGATTGTGGCACAAAGTGGAGCTATATCTTTCTATTGGTTATTGGAAGGAGGGGTGGTTTTGGAAGTGGTTTTCAAGGAGGATGACTTTTTCTTCAAACTATCCTTTGGAGGTGGATCCCCTTCCATTGATGTGGAGGGGATTTTTCCTGGTGGAATGTTTCTCTTCTTCTTAGAAATTTCTTGTGTCCTTAACGGGTTGGTTTGGGGTTCCATGTTAAAACCCTATCTTCTAGTTGGTTTTTTATTATATTATTTCTTTATGTGTCTAGCTAGCTTCTACTGGGGGATTCTATTATATCTCAGTGACGGTTTTGGGAGCCATTTTAAAGCCCATGTTGGGTGCTTCTCTTAACCCCATAGCTTTTTGTTAATTCTCTAATGATCTATCTTTTGGGGTAGTATTTGAGGATAGTTTTGGGAGCCATGTCAAAACCCTATATTATGGTTTGGGGAACCTTCAAAACCCCATAGATTTCCTGATCTGAAGATTGGTTCTTTGATGTAAGGCTTTGGCCTCATGTGTCAAGGATCTTGGGGGAAGATGGTTCTTTGTATGCCTTGTGATTTTTTTTTGTTGTCTATTTGCTCACTTTGGTTTGTTGGTCTACCAATGCTCTATCTTTTGTAGCAATTATTCTTAGTGGGGTTCCAAATCTCCTTCAAAATCTACCTGGAAGGGGTTTTGAGCCCCCTCAAAACCTATTTTATCCTTAATCAAAAATTTAATTATGTCATTATTAAATATTTGGGGACATGACACACCTATCATACTTTTTTTTCCACGTATCCTAGTTAATAATTGACACATTCTGACGTAGGTATTACATTCAAGATTTCACTAGTAGGAAAATAGAGAAAGAATCTTTTTCTATATAATATATGACATAATTGAAAATATTGAAAAAACAATATATTTTGAAACCAAAGACAATAAACCCACATTAGATACCAAGTCAAAAATCCCTCTAAACCTCACGAGCCTCCAATCAAGCCTTCACCACACATTTTGGGCTATAATATGAATGATCTTCCTTAAGACTAACCACCTTTGGTATTTCCTCAACTATTGATGCTTCAATTAATTTCCACCCTAAATTTATTTTCCTCTTCCTTGTATCCCATCAATCTTTCCTCCATTAGATATCATTACAACCAACTAACGCCATCATCTAACACCAAATCCAATATTTATTTGAGAAACTACATACCTCTATCCACCACAACCTTCTTCTTAGATAGTAGAGAAGGATTAGGGGGTGAATTAAAGGGTATTTTCCTAAGTCCTTTTTATGACACTTGATCACATAGTAACCTCTTGGAAGTGGAGAACCCTTATCTAGATAAACCTTTTCTAGCACATCATAAAGCTAGATAACAATTAGAAATTAGTCATTTACATGGTACAATGGTCATATCCTTTATCTCACCTGTATCTATCACTATGGCCAAAACCTTGGCTGCAATTGGTGTATTAACCCTATATTAATGATCAAACTTCAAGAAATCATCTCCTAATACCACCTTCACTACATGAATAATAAACCCATGATATATTCTAAAAAACACTTTAGCCTCTTGCTGCTTACCCCCTATAAAAGACATTTAGCATTTTTTATTGATCAATCTCAATGAAGTGTCCATTATTCATGCTCAAATATCACCACCTACCATTATGCAAAATGACACCTTATAAGCACCACCACTATTAATTAGTGGTATTTCACATTTTTTATGACATCCATCTCACACATTCTTATCTCAAGAATTGTTTATCTTAAGATTAAATCCTTACATTTCTTGTCATGTCAAATCTACCAAATTCATCAAATAAAAAATGCTCTTAGTTTTTTGCACCATCGAGTCATCTTGACTACCTTTATTTATTGGTGAGTTGGCCCAAGAATTGGAAATTCATTTCTTCATAGAATACACATGGGTTATTTTTAAAATCTTCAAAGAAGTTATTTACTTCCCATATCATATCAATCCATTTCCTTAGTTTCCAGTTAGGGCTTTTTTTTCATATTGCACTGATAGTTATGAGAGAATCTCCTTCTAGATGTAGCCTGTTAGATTTTAATTTAGTTTTGTAGCTTAAGACAACTAAATCCACACAAAATTCAACATCATTGCTTGTAGTCACTCCTAGATACTTAGTCTTCATATAAATCACCTTACCATTAAGCTCTAGACCAAGTCACTTTTATTCTCGTATTCAAAAAAAAATTCAACCCTTCTAACCCCATTAATAGGGAAATAATTAAATTAATTAATGATATTATTTACAAGGAGAAGGAGGAGAGCATAGAAACACTCTTCAAAAAACTTTAAATTGTTATCTGAGAACATCTCAATACCTATATAGGCTCAAGAAGAAATACAGTGAATACATCATGGGATGAACACATGGTGTAGATCTGGTAGTACCCCATCCCACCAATATTAAATGGTGTACATTCAAACAAAATAAAAAATGCATGTTGGAACCCCCCTAAATAAGGTCGGTTGAAAATTAAATTTGACGGTGCGTCGAGAGAGAACCCAAGCCCCTTAGGCACCAGTTTCATTGTTTGAGATCACATGGGAAATGCAATCCTAGAGGGATCTATAAAGCTATCGATTGACGCCAATAATGATGCAGTGTACGTTTCCCTCTTTATGGGTCTAATATTTTGTCAATAGAAGGGACTTATGGGTTTGGACATTGAGTGGGATTCCCTCAATGTCATATGAGTCATTTCCACTGGCAAAGTGCTAAACTAGAAGTCCTAGATGTGGCTAGATGGTATCTAGGACATCCTAAGAAAGTTTCAAAACTACTTTGTATCACATATTTATAGAGAGGAAAATAAAAGTGTAGATATACTTTCAAATCATGTAATCAACGAGATCAAATAGGAGATGTGAATAGAGAATATGGAGGCATGGCATAGACTTCCACTGAAGATTGAGATAGACAAAGTGGTGATAGTACAAATGCTTTATTTAACCATGAGTGGGAACAAAGCACACATACAATCCAATGGACAAATAGAGTTTGTTCATTTGGAGGGTTGTGACCATAAATGTAATGTCTCGGTGAGAGAGAAGCTTCACAACATATTTGTGATCACTAGAAACATTGAGGAGGATTTAGTTAAGAATATTTTAGGGTAGAAGATGTTGGAGGGACTATACCAACATAATGCAACATTCATGGATAATTTTATATACATAGTAGCCCACACCTCGGCCAATTTCAAAGCAACGAAGAAGGCCATCGAGAGGATTTTGGTTCCAGCATTGAGGGTGAAGGCTATTAAGGCCCTCAAAAATCTAAATCCAATTTCCCATTATGGATTGGTACTAATTCTTTTGAGATTCTTGAGGTGTTAAAAAATACACACATGGTGGACACAATGCAGGTTCTAAGTGATGGAGCGAAAAGAAACAACATGGAGACTTATAGCTTGGTCATGGAGGTTAATGGGATTCTATTCCTTGATGACCAGATTGAAAGGTCTACAAAATTCATAGAGGCTATATGGACTTTGTTTCATTCTATGTGTACTTAACTATGTAATTTTATTTTCTTTTAATGAAAGGTAGCTACCCCTAGGCAGAAATTCATTGGAAAAAGAAATATAATTATATAGATGTTTTAATTAAATTAGGATCGTGTTTTTAAGAAAAATGTATATTTTCATTATTATCTTTATATTATATTATAATTACTAGTGTTATTTTAACAAAGTGGGAGTTATACAGAGGTTGGGATGAAGCCATTGTAGGTAGTTATGGAAAATATGGCTTCCCTTGGATCGCAATCCTTTTTAGAAGGTGAATCTCTATACTTCCAAACATTCTATGGCAGGAAGACAAGCAGTTTCAATAGTGACATCAAGACTCCTAGTCATTTGGTCATGTGTGTTACGAATCATTTGTGGGCAACGGTCTATTTCAACATTCATGTTGAGCATCATTTTTACATGGGACAACGGCTAGGAATTTGGATAAACAAATTCCCCTCATGGAAGAATGATAAAATCAGTCTCAAGGTTCCTTCTAGGTTGGGTCTCAACCAACTGGATAGCTCAACTAAAGATAACTATGAAAGTATTCATGAGGAGGCCTTTGTTGGTTTGATCTTAGAGAGGTTGCAAAAACAATCTTAAAGCAAACGATCTTTCTCTTTTCCCTTTTTTTTGTATTTTCTAAATCTTTTAAGTGAAAACAATGTAAACTTGACTTAAACTACTATGACTAATTTGTAAAGAAAGTGATGAGCAAGGTAACAAGAATTGAATGGAAGTTATTGAAAATAAAACTAACAGACATAAACCACCAGTGTACCACTTTGCGAATTAAATTACCAAGAAGATAGAGAAAACCCACAAAATAGAGGTTTGAACAAATCATAACCCTGATTTTTCATATGCAATCATTAAGGGCCCGTTTGGCGCATGGAATTAATTTATCCAGAATAGGCCTATTCTAGAATAAGGGCCTATTCTGGAATTAATTAATGCTCAAAATGAAAGCTGGAATAAGGTTTGAACCTATTTGGTGCACCTAGAATATGACTGGGAATTAATTTATTCTGCGTTTGGATCCCATTATTTGGAATGGGAATAAGGATTATTTTTCATTTTTTAAATTAATTTGAACAATATTTATTTTTAAGTTATCAATTTTGTTGCTAG
>BSBK01003426.1:280000-450000 GCA_027943335.1 Chamaecyparis obtusa | reverse complement strand
TTGAAATTGATATCATCATTCTCCTCTTTGTCCACTTCAACATTTAGAATTTCCCTTGTATAGATTTTATCTTGGTTGTATAGAGGGTCCAAAACATCTTCAGTGTCTACATCGCACACCTTTGGTGGGATGCATAGGAGTAAGGCATCTTGTGCCAATTCTAGACTCATCTGATAGTAGTCACGGATCCTAACCTCATAATCATCAGTGCAATTTATCCAATGATCTAGGGAAGTCCTAGTAGTGCTTCTTCTTATGCTTTATGTGCTCATAAGCATCAGAGAGTTTCCTGGCCATTTCCAATAGAATGACCCTATATGAAGGGTACCTTGGCAACTTCTTAGGAGTAAGAGTACTCCTTGCCACCCTGATGTATGTAAAGGTTTTGAATTAAATGTAATAATCCCCCAGGGATTTTACCTTTGTTGCAACTTCTTCTAATATCCTTTTGGCATAATTAGTCTCTATGGATTGGATGATTGTGAGAATGAAGGCATCATTGACAATTTTGAATTCTGAGTTATCCTCCCCTAGGTGCTCCTTCACCAAATAAGGGTATACTATAAAGGGCTAGGCATTGGGCTAACCCATAGCACCAACCTTAATAAGCCATGGATACACTACTCTAGCAGCCAACAAGTACACAACATATGAGATCATGTAGAAGTGAGGATCATTTTCCATGGAGGTAAGTTTCTTATCTAGATTGTCACTGAGGATTGTAGCCCAATCAAACCTCTCTTTCCTCCCCTTTATTTTCTCAATCAGCAGGATCATCCAAGGCTCGAGTTGAATAGATTTATGAAGGCCTTACACCCTAGTGATCATTGTTACAATGGCATGGATGTCATCTTTTAAATATCCCCTCCTCATGTCTATCTTTTCAATCTTGTTCTTGGGGAGGTATTGCATAAAGTAATCATTATTGATGATTTCGTAAGATAGCTGAATATCTAAGTTGAAGAAATGCATGCCCTTATCCATAGAGAATGTGTAGAACCTGTCTATGTTAGGAATAATATTCCACCAATACAACTAAGAGGGGGGTGAATCAGTTGTAGGATAGATTATTAAACATTAATCTTTGAATAGCAGCAACACTAAATCAAATGATAGCATAGTAAATACCAACACAATAACACAATATTTTTTTGTTGAGTAAACCATGTTAAAGGTAAAACCCCAGTGGGAATTAGCACCTACAAATAATGTATTGAGAGTATTGTATCCTTGTTAGAAGATCTAGCCCTGTTAGGAGCTTATTGAAATATTACAGTACACAGTCCCTCTTAAAGGACAGACCCTGTTAGGATTCAAAGAAAAGGGTAGGCTCACTATCTAGACTCACTGCCCAAAGAAGGCTATGTCCACCTCCAGAACTCATTGTTTGCAACACAAGTGTATATGAGGAAATACAAAATCCTTGTGAACTGTTTGATATAAACTGTCTTTTCTTGATCAGTTCCAATGAAGTATACAGACTATCCTATTCTCTACATCAGTAGATACAAGCTCGCAGCTTTCACAATCCTCTTTTTCATCTCACTTCCATACTACATATCTTTTCAAAAGAAAAGATTTTTACATATATACCCTATTAAAAAATAAATGATTAGTTTGACCAATTAGGCTTTCCCAATTTACAAATAATTACATAACCCTTTGCTAAGATACACACGGTATCTATAACAAGACTATAATAATAATATTTTAACAATTAAGGTTTGACATTCGTAATCCATCCTCAATATTCATAATACATGCTATAATTCTAAAGTCGGCCCTAAGTAGTTCTCCTCCAGAATGCATGCCACTGATAACATACACAAGCTTCCCACGACTTACTAAGATCACAGAAAATTCACATATACTAAATCCACATCACTTTCAAGATACACTCAATATTCAGAGAGTAACTCTGTCAACTTCCACTGTCATAGTCCAGTAACCAGTCTTCACCAAATCTTTTGTAACTTAGCCAATATGAATTATTAAGGCATGCGATCTTAGATATAAGATCAAAACACTTCCCTGTACACAAATCTATGTTCGCTCATTCTAAATCATTTGTACTATATCTATACACTGTAATAACCGGTTTGTTTTCTTTATAGAAACATATGTTGACATCAGTGACAAAACATGAATGACAACAATATTAGTAACCAATTCCAACCGTGATGTTGTGTAGTGATTAAACATATTAAATTCATCAGCAATATCCAACAATCTCCCCCTTTGGCATTGATGGCAACATATGAGAAAATTCATCGACCCAACAAGTGAATTCTTCCTCATATAGTATCTCTCCCCTTTAGGGATTTTCTCATAGTAACTCTGCCTATTTGACAACAATGGAAAAGGGTGCCATAAGTCATCGATTGTCTTTATCAATCAGGTATTGAATCACCCAAATGTGTGCTATAAGTCTCCAACGATCACTCCCCCTGAGGAGTAGATCCATACATCAAGTCCAAAATATGATGGAGCTCTGAAAGCCTCTAGACAGATGCATCCCTGCATCATTTAATTCATACTAGGAGGGGTCTATACCCCAAGCATACCTCTGAGATACTCAAAGGAATCTTTTTGCAATGGCTTTGTAAAGATGTTTTCTATCTGTTCTTTTGTGCTAATGTATTTCAATCTTATTTCTTTCTCTACTACTTTGTCTCTCAAGAAGTGATACTTAATAGAAATATGCTTAGTTTTAGAATTCATCATAGGGTTCTTTGACATATTTACTGTACTAGTGTTATCACAATGGATAACCATGGGTTCAACAAAAGTTATTCCAATATCTTTCAGCATTTGTTTCATCCATACAATTTGAGTGCAATTAACAGTAGCAGCAACATACTCAAATTCAGCAGTAGATTAAGCTCTACAATCTTGATTTTCACTTAACCATGAAACCAACTTTTTCCCAAGAAAAAATGCACCTCCACTAGTACTTTTTATTTCATCAATGTTCCCTACCCAATCAGCATCAGTATAAACATGCAATTCAAAGTCATCATTTTTATCATACCATAATCCATATTCCATTGTTCCTTTTAGATATCTAAATATCCTTTTTACAGCAGCCATGTGTGCCTCTTTAGGATATGCCTAATAACTAGCCACAATTCCAACAGCATTAGCAATATCCAGTCTGGAGTGAGTCAGATATTGTAATCTACCAACCATCAATCTATACTTGGTCTAAAAAATACTCTTGATCTCATTAGTATGGCTAGTCATCATGGGTGTACCAACAGGTTTACAATCTTCCATTCCAAACTTTTTCAATATTTCTTTAAGATACTTAGTTTGAGAAATGAAAATGTCATTCTTTCTCTGATTTATTTGCAATCCAAGAAATAATTTAATCTCATCATGGACATCTCAAACTCATTCTCCATTTCTTTAGAGAACTCTTTACACATCTCATCATTGCCTCCAAAGATAATGTCATCAACAAAAACTTCTATTATAAAATTTATTGTCTTGACTAGTTTTTAAGTATAGATTGTTGTCAGCATTACCTTTTATGAATCCAAGGTGAAGTAAGTACTTATCTAGCCTTGCATACCAAGCCCTTGGTGCTTTATTTAGTCCATACAGTGTCTTCTTCAACCTCCAAACCATGTCTTCATCTTCAATTAGAGGAAATTCATCTGATTATTCTACATATAACTCCTCTTCAAGATCCCCATTTAGAAATGCAAATTTTACATCCATATGATATACCTTGAAGTCTTTATGTGTAGAATAGGCCATAAATAGTCTCACAGCTTCTATCCTAGCAACAAGAGAAAATATCTCTTCAAAATATATGCCTTATTTTTGTGAGTAGCCTTTGCATACCAATCTTACTTTATTTCTTACAACAATTCCTTCTTCATTCATTTTGTTTCTAAAACCCCACTTAGTTCCTATTACATTTTTTGTCTTTAGGTCTACAAACCAATTCCCAAGTGTTATTTTTCTTTATCTGATCTAATTCTTCATGTATAGCTTTGATCCACAATTCATCTCTACAAGCTTCATCAATAGTCTTTAGTTCAACTTAAGAAATCAAATAAATTTCTTCCCTTATCTTTGATCTAGTCATCATTCCTTTATTTGTATTACCAATAATCTAATTTTCAGGATGATCTTTCTTAACATACCTCGAAGTCTTAGGAGTCTTAGAAACTTCATCTGTGTCCTCATCACAAATCTCATTCTCACAGTCAATCTCAACATGTTCTTCTTCTTCTATAGTGGCATCTTCCTTGATTTTTGTATTCTAATAACAATCATACATTCTCTCTTGTATCTGAAACTTTTCATCTATCTTCACATTATTTCTTTCAATTATATTTCTTAATCTCAGGTTAAAACATTTGTAAGCCTTTCTTTTAGTAGAATAACCAAGAAAAATTCCTTCATTACTTCTAGCATCAAATTTCCCTATTTCATCATCTCTTTTGATATAACATTTACTTCCAAATATTATAAAATATTTTACAGTAGGAGTATGATTAAACCATAGTTTATAACGAGTCTTATTTGTACCTTTTCTTATTTGAATTATGTTTAATGTGTATACAGTTGTCCCAACGGCTTCCCTCCAGTGTACATGAGATACATTACCTTCAAGCAACATTGTCCTAGAAGCATGTAATATTGTTATGTTTCTTCACTCTGCTATTCCATTCTGTTGTGGAGTCCTAGGAGCAGATGTATGTCTTTTTATTCCATGCTCTTCACAATATGAATTGAATAGATCTAAAGTAAATTCTCCACCTCAGTATGATCTTAAATATTTTATCTTTAAGCCTGATTCATTCTCTAGTTTTTCTTTGAATAACTTGAATTTGTCAAATGCTTCTGATTTCTCTTTTAAGTAAGTGATCCACATCATTCTAGAAAAGTCATTAAAAAATAGTATAAAGTACCTTTCACCATAGTATGATCTTGTCCTTGTAGGTCCACACAAGTTTGTATGTATCAGATCCAACATTCCTTTTTCTATATATGATTTACTTTTATAACTACTTCTAGTCTACTTTTCCATAACACATTCTCTACACATAGTGTTAGATGGTTTTACAATTTTAGGTAGATCTCTCGCTGCATTAGTCAATCTTGCCTTTACAATGTTATCAAAATTAACATGAAAAAACCTTATGTGCCATAGCCAACTATAATCTATCTTCGCAATAAACAAAGAAGCCTCAAATGTATTTAACTCAAATACATTACCTCTAGATTTAGTACTAGTTACAATCAAATTTCCTATCTTACTTTTGATAAAACATTTCCTATCAATGAATTTTAATTGATAACATTTGTCCATCAGCTATCCAACACTCAACAAGCTATGCTTAAGTCCATCAACAAGTAGTATATTGTATGTATTAGTCTTTCCATCCAATGAAATACATCCTACTCATATGATAAGCTTAGGAACATTTTCTCTGAATCTTACAACACCACCATCATACTTCTTAAGTTTAAAAAACTTGTTTTTATCTCTAGTCATATGATGTGAGCAACCACTATCTATAACCCATTCAGATTTCTTATCAACATGTGATACTAAGGCTTTTTCCTCATGTAATGGTGTTTCATCTTTAATAGAAATAAATCCAATCTCCTCAAAATCATAGTCATCATCATCAAAAATACCTTCACTACCATAATAACATTCCTTTTCTTTTGAATACTTAGGTTTGAAAAACTTAGGTTTATGCTTTGGAACTCTTGTAGGACATCTAGATGCAAAGTGACCTATCTTATTTCATGAAAAACATTTCAAAGGTAAATTTCATTCAAATTTACCCTTACCTCTCTTTTCTTCTTGTAGCAATTAGGGCAACAACTTCATCTAGCTTTCTTTCTTCTTCTTGTATCTATTCCCATTCATCAACATACTCACCAAGCTCTTCTTTCATATTACCACTGATGGTGCTCGCAATCTCAGATAATGTCTTTTTTGTGTTTGGATGCCTTAAATATTATTTCAATTTTAGGTAAAGAATCTCCTATCTCTACAGCCTCAAAGGTAGTTAGCTTTGCAATCAACATCTCTCTACTAAAGTTTGGAGTCAAAGGTATAATCTCTTCTATAGCATGAACTTTGGTCTTGTAAACAAGTATCAAAGATCTAAGAATATTTGCAATGACTTCTTCTTCTTCATAAGTGCCTTTGGAGTTTCTGATTCCAATCATAACCTCAGTAACTCTTTGTACATAAGCCCTAATATTTTCATCATCTTTCATTTGTAGTTCTATTCCATTTTTTTTTTCCAGTTCTGTATTTTTTCTTGCTTAGTAAACTTATCTCCTTCATACAATGCTTCTAATCTTACCCAAATTTTGTGTGTTGAATCCAAATCATTCAAGTGGAAGTAAATTCTTTGTTGATATTATGGTGACTGATCATGTAGTGGGTGTTGATATTGTGATGACCTCTCATGTAGTTACCAGAGGTGAGGGGCGCTAGCCTTGAACCTCCAGTCGCCACGGAGTGGCGAAAATTTTTGTGCTTTTTTGGGAAGAATATTTTGCTTTTTCAGGAAAAAGGAATATCGACATTGTAAAACCCTAAAATGGTCAATTTTAGAGGTTTCCCTAAAATGTTGTTATAAGCGGCTGAGATGCATAATGCATTGTAATGTTGGTGTATGTTTTTGCTAGATAATAAGAAATTTGGATGGCCGTGTAGGTGGACGTAACCCAGGTTTTGGGTGAACCACGTTAAATCTGTGTGTTATCTATTTTGTGATTGTTTTTCTTCTTCTATTTCTGCATATAACTGTTAATTTTATATTGTTCCAGATCTGTCAAATCCTAACAATTGGTATCAGAGCAAGGTTTTGTGTTGTAGATTGGTAGGACTTTCAGATTTGAGTGGGAGCAATGGAGGATTCCAAATTCAAGGTCAAAAAATTCAATGGCCAAAATTTTCAGTTATGGAAAATGCAGATGGAGGATTATCTGTATCAAAAAGATCTATGATGGCCATTAGAAGGAAAGACAAAGAAACTGGCCACACAGTCAGAGGAAGATTGGGATATTTTGGATAGAAAGGCACTGGGATCTATTCATTTGTGCCTTGCACCATCTATAACATTCAACATATCAAAGGAAAAAATGACCATAGATTTGATGTAGACATTGGCTTAGTTATATGAGAAACCCTCAGCTTTGAATAAGGTATTTCTTATGAAGCATTTATTTAATATGAAAATGGGTGAGGGAGGATCTGTAGCGAATCATTTAAATGAGTTTAATATAGTTACCAGTCAACTGTCATCGGTAAATATTTCCTTTGATGATGAGGTTAGGGCTCTCTTAATTTTATGCTCTTTTCCAGAAAGCTGGAATAGCTTGGTTATGGTTGTAAGTAACTCTGTCTCTAGTTCAAATACTTTGAAATTTGATGAAGTTGTTGGTGTTATCCTAAGCGAGGAAATACGATGAAAAAGCACAGGTGAAACTTCAACCTCATCAGGTTCTACTCTAAATGTGGAGAATAGAGGAAGAGCAAGGGAAAGAGGAAAAGGCTCTTCGAATGATAAGTCATGAGGGAAGTCAAAGAAAGGGCGCTCTCAATCTAAAGGAAAGAAAGATTGTTGGTACTATGGAAAGCCTGGTCACTTGAAGAAAGATTGTTGGGCTCGGAAAAATAAACAAGGAGATGAAAATGATGATGATAGTAAGGAAGCTAATGTTGCAAGTAATACTTTACAAGATGCTTTAATCTTATGCTTGGATAATGTTAATGATTCCTGGGTAATAGATTCTGGGGCTATTCCATGCTACACCCCATAGAAAATATTTTCAAGATTATGTTCAAGGTGATTTTGGATAGGTATATTTGGGTGATGATGAGCCATGTCCTATTTTTGGAATGGGAAAGATAAAGATCAAGTTGTCAAACAGAAATGACTAGATGTTGTAGGAGGTAAGGCATGTTCCTAATTTAAGAATAAATTTAATTTTTGCAGGACAACTGGGTAGTGAAGGATGCATAGTCATGTTTATAGACAATGTCTGGAAGGTCACTAAAGGTTCATTAGTAGTAGCCAAAGGTGTGAAGGTAGGCACATTATATCTGTGTACTGGTAACACTTATTCTACCTTAGCTGCTGCTGATAATGTTAATGCAGGGAATGCTACTATAGATGTTGCAAGAATAGATTCAAAAATGTGGCACCATAGGCTTGGGCACATGAGTGAGAAAGGGATGAAAATCCTTCACTCTAAAAATTTGTTGCTAGGACTAAAAAATATTGATTTAGAGTTCTGTGAAAATTGTGTTTATGGTAAACAGAAAAGGGTCAGATTTCTGAGAGTTGGGAAAGAAAAGAGGAGTGAGAAGCTTGAGCTAGTGCATTCAGATGTATGGGGACCAGCTCAGGTATCATCTCTTAGTGGCTCTCATTATTATGTTATTTTTATAGATGATTCAACCAGGAAAACATGGGTATATTTCCTAAAACAAAAATCTGATGTTTTTGAAACATTTAAGAAATGGAAAGCTTTGGTTGAGAATGAGACAGGAAAGAAGTTGAAGTGTCTCAGATCTGATAATGGAGGTGAGTATTGTAGCATAGCCTTTAAATATTACTATTCTATCAATGGAATTTGAAGGTAGAAGATGGTTCCAGGAACCCCACAAGAAAATGGTGTGTCAAAAAGAATGAATAGGACAATCATGGAATGTGCAAGGAGCATGAGATTTAATGTTGGACTGCCCCTTCATTTCTAGGTAGATGTTGTAAACACTGTTGTCTATTTGATAAATAGAGGACCCTTAGCCCCTTTGGATGGTGGTATTCTAGAGGAAGCATGGACTGGTAAAAAGGTAAATTATTCATTTCTAAAAATGTTTGGTTGTGAAGCCTTTGTCCATGTTGATAAAGAAAATAGAACCAAGCTTGATACTAAATCTCTAAAATGTACCTTCATTGGATATGGAGTAGATTACTATGATTATCGGTTATGGGATTTTCAAAATCATAAAATAATTAGAAGTAGAGATGTTATATTCAATGAGAAGGTCATGTATAAAGAACAGTTGCAGGAAAAGAAGCATGAACAGGTCAATCAAGAATATGTGGTGTTGGATGAGACTCCTGAAAATGAAATGCCACTGGTACCTGATGCTCAGCAACAACAGGTTATTCCACAAACTCCTGTAAGTGTTAGACATTCTACAAGGTCAAGTAGACCTCCTGAAAGGTTTTCTCCTTCTTTGTATTCAATTTTATTGACTGATTCTAGTGAACCAGAAGAATATGAAGAAGCAATGCAGGTGGATGTCAAACAATAGTGGAAGTTGGGCATGAAAGAGGAGATGGACTCTTTGTTGAAAAATAAGACTTGGGACTTAGTCCCTTTACCTGAAGGAAAAAGAATCTTGCCTAACAAATGGGTTTATAGCCTGAAGGAGGAAGATGGAGGACAGAAAAGGTATAAGGCCAAACTTGTGGTAAAAGGTTTTGCATAGAAAAAGGGTATAGATTTTGATGAAATATTCTCCCCTGTTGTAAAAATGACTTCAATTAGAATTGTACTAAGTCTTGTGGCTACAGACAACTTACATCTTGAACAACTAGATGTCAAAATAGCTTTTCTCCATGGAGATTTGGAGGAGGAAATTTACATGCAGCAACCAGAGGGATATGAGGTCAAGGGTAAGGAGAATTTGGTGTGCAAGTTAAGGAAGAGTCTGTATGGCCTAAAGTAGGCACCCCATCAATGGTATTTAAAATTTGATAGTTTCATGGTTTAACAAGGTTACCATAGATGTCATTCTGATCACTGCGTATATTTTAAGAGATTGGATAATGGGAGTTACATTATCCTATTACTCTATGTTGATGACATGCTTGTTGTTGGGTCTAATATGAAACATATAAATGAACTTAAACATAAATTAGCAAGGTCATTTGCTATGAAGGATTTGGGTGCTGCTAAGAAAATCCTTGGTATGAGGATTATACGGGATAGGAAAAATAGAACCTTGAATTTGTCCCAAAGTGAGTATATAAAGAAGGTGTTGAAAAGATTTAATATGCAGGATGCAAAAGCAGTTAGTACACCTTTGGCTAGTCATTTCAAATTGACTAAGGAAATGTGCCCAAAGGCACAAGAAGAGGTAGATAAAATGTCTAACATCCCGTATTCATCAGTTGTTGGCAGTCTAATGTATGCAATGGTATGCACATGGCCAGATATTGCTCATGCAGTGGGAGTTTTCAGCAGGTATATGAGCAATCCAAGTATGGAACATTGGAATGTTGTCAAATGGATTCTTTGATATTTTAAAGGTACTACTACAAAGGCATTATGTTTCATAGGATCCAGTTTTGCTCTAAGTGGATTTGTTGACTCTGATCTGGCAGGAGATATTGATACAAGGAGGAGTACTACAGGGTATGTTTTCACTATAGGGGGTACTGCAGTCAATTGGATTTCTAGATTGCAGAAGGTTAATGCACTTTCAACCACTGAAGCTGAGTATGTAGCTACTACAGAAGCTAGCAAGGAGATGATTTGGTTACAATGTTTTCTAGAGGAATTAGGTCAAAATCAGGAAGATTAGCCATTGTACAGTGATAGCCAGAGTGTCATTCATCTTGCAAAGAATTCTACTTTTCATTCAAGGATAAAGCACATACAGCTCAGGTACCATTTTATAAGGTTTTTTTCAGAGGATGGCCAATTACGGCTTGAGAAGATTCACACAAGTGACAATCCTGCAGACATGTTCATGAAGATAGTCCCCAAGGAGAAGTCGGTTTCTTGCTTAGCTTCTATTGGGCTTCTTGATTGATGATCATGGAGTTATTACACAACCAAGTCTTTTATCTAGTGGGAGTTGCACATACTACATTATCATCTGGATTCAGCCTCCAAGTGGGAGATTGTTCTGGTGTGGAGCCTGATTAGTCTCCAAGTGGGAGATTGTTGATATTGTGGTGACTGATCATGTAGTGGGTGTTGATATTGTGATGACCTCTCATGTCATCACAATACCGACATTGTAAAACCCTAAAATAGTCAATTTTAGAGGTTGCCCTAAAATGTTGTTATAAGCAGCTAAGATGCATAGTGCATTGTAATGTTGGTGTATTTTTTTACTAGATAATAAGAGAGTTGCATGGTTGTGTAGGTGGACGTAACCTAGGTTTTGGGTGAACCATGTTAAATCTATGTGTTATCATTTTGTGATTGTTTTTCTTCTTCTGTTTCTGCATATAACTGTTAATTTTATATTGTTCCAGATCTGTCAAACCCTAACACCTTCAAAGTTTTTGATTCCAATCATAACCTCAGTAACTCTCTATACATAAGCCCTAATATTTTCATCATCTTTCATTTGCAGTTCTATTCCATTTTTTTTTCCAGTTCTATATTTTTTCTTGCTTAGTAAACTTATCTCCTTCATACAATGCTTCTAATCTTACCCAAATTTTGTGTGTTGAATCCAAATCATTCAAGTGGAAGTAAATTCTCCTTCAAAGAGTGTTGATTAGTGCTTCCCTTGTGACCATGTCTTCTTTTCTTCATCAGTAACTTGATCTAATTCATCCTCAACCTTCATGGATACCTCATTCTTTGTGATCAACCAGTAGTCAATACCTAAGCATAGAAAATCTGTTATCATCTTGTTCTTCCAACTGTCAAGGTTTTTAGGGTCAAATTTTGGACTATCCTTCCTATAGCATGCCATCTCCAATATCACCTCAAGTGGTTAAGCTTTCTCTCTAAGGACCAGTAGCTCTGATACCAATTGTTAGGAATAACAGTCCACCAATAAAATAGAGAGGGGAGGTGAATCAGTTTTAGGACAGATTATTAAACTTTAATCATTGAATAATAGTGACACTAAATCAAATGATAACACAGTAAATTCCAATACAATAACACAATATTTTTTTGTCAATAAAACCCTCTTAAAGGTAAAACCCTGGTGGGAATTAGCATCCACAAATAATGTACTGAGACTATTGTATCCTTGTTAGAAGATCTAGCCCTATTAGGAGCTTATTAAAACATTACAGTACATAGTCCCTATTAGGATTCAAAGAAAAGGGTAGGCTCACTATCTAGGCTCAATGCCCAAAGAAGGTTATGTCCACCTCCGAAACTCAATGTTCGCAACACAAGTATATATGAGAAAATACACAATCCTTGTGAACAATTTGATAGCAACTGCCTTTGCTTAATCAGTTCCAATGAAGTATATAGACTATCCTCTACTCTACATTAGCAGATATGAGCTCGTATCTTTCACAATCCTCTTTTTCATCTCACTTCCATACTACATATCTTTTCAAAATAAAAGATCTTACATATATACCCTATTATAAAATAAATGATCAGGTCATCCAATTAGGCTTTCCCAATGTACAAATAATTACATAACCCTTTTCTAAGATACACACAGTATCTATAATAAGTATATAACAATTATATTTCAACAATTAAGGTCTGACATTTGTAATCCATGCTCCCTATTCATAATATAAGCTACAGTTCTAAAGTCGACCCCAAGTAGGTCTCCTTCAGAATGCACGCCATTGATGACATCATCAAGCTTCCCACAACTTGCTAAGATCATAGAACATTCCTTAATATGTTATCTAACATTCCTTAAGCTCACATATATTGAATCCACATCGCTTGCAAGATACACTCAAAATTTAGAGACTAACTCTGTCAACTTCCATTGTTACAGTCCAGTTACCAATCTTTACCAAATCTTCTTTAACTCAACCAATATGAATTATTAAGACATGTGATCTTAGATATAAGATCAAAACACTTCATTGTACACAAATTTGTGTGTGCTCATTCTGAATCATCCATACTATATCTATACACTGTAATAACCATTTTTTTCTTTATAGAAACATATGTTGACATCAGTGACAAAACATGAATGACAACAGTATTAGTAACCAATTCCAACCATGATGTTGTGTAGTGATTAAACATATTAAATTCATTAGCAATATCCAACAATCTCCCCCTTTGGCATTGATGGCAACATATGGGAAAATCCATCAACCCAACAAGTGAATTCTTCCTCATACAGTATCTCTCCCCTTTAGGGATTTTCTCATAGTAACTCTCCCCCTTTGACAACAATGGAAAAGGGTTCCATAATTCATCAACTTTCTTAATCAACCAAGTATTGAATCACCCAAATGTGTGTTATAAGTCTCCAATGATCACTCCCTCTGAGGAGTAGATCCATACATCAAGTCCAGAATATGATGGAGCTCTGAAAACTTCTAGACTGATGCATCCCTGCATCATTTAATTCATACTAGGAGGGGCATGTACCCCAAGCATACCTCTGAGATACTCAAAGGCATCTTTTGGCAATAGCTTTGTAAAGATGTCTGCTATCTGTTCTTTTATGCTAATGTATTCCAATCTTATTTCTTTCTCTACTACTTTGTCTCTCAAGAAGTGATACTTAATAGAAATATGCTTAGTTTTAGAATGCATCACAGGGTTCTTTGACATATTTACTGTACTGGTGTTATCACAATGGATAACCACAGGTTCAAAAAAAGTTATTCCAATATCTTTCAGCATTTTTGTTATCCATACAATTTGAGTGCAATTAATAATAGCAGCAACATACTCAAATTCAGCAGTAGATTGGGCTATACAATATTTCTTTTTACTTAACCATCAAACCAACTTTTTTCCAAGGAAAAATACACCTCCACTAGTACTTTTTCTATCATCAATGTTCCCTACCCATTCAACATTAGTATAAACGTGTAATTTAAAGTCATCATTTTTATCATACCATAAGCCATATTCCATTGTTCCTTTTAGATATCTAAATATCCTTTTTATAGTGACCATGTGTGTCTCTTTAGGATCCGCATGATATCTAGCCACAATTCCAACAGCATTAGCAATATCCGGTCTAGAGTGAGTCATATATTGTAATCTACCAACCATTTATTTATACTTGGTCTAAAAAATGTTAGGAATAAGGTGTCTCAACCTTGGATAATTTCTATTCTTATTATTTGTTTTGTAAATGTATTTTTTGCAAATAATGTAATTAAGTGTGAGTGTACATGTCTAGTTGGCATGTTGATGTGTCACTCCACTTGGTGTGTCGGCATCTTGTGCGTAAGGAGATCATGACTGAAATGGTCATGACAGATTCCTATGATGCGTAAGAACTATTTAAGGAATGTGCTATGACAGGTGTAAGAGCATCTTATGACTTTGGCCTATTGGGGCACCCAAGAAGAAGTGGTTGGTGTGTGTAAGAGAATATGCCAAAAATAGGTTGGTATGATAGATTCTCTTACACTTCTATTGTGACCATTATTTTTGGCAGATTCTATGACAAGCTGTCATAGTCTATTCTAGGGATGGACGCCTATTCTTGGGATTGCATGTAACAACTGTGTGCATGTGGCTTTGTGCATGGGTTTTGGTGGTTGTGCCTATTTTTGGGTCCAGAGGAGTCTATATATATGATGCTGCTCCTATGGGAGAGATATAATAGAAATTTATGTCTTGTTGGCTTTGTCTCTCATTTCCTGAAAGAACTTGCATTGCAAGTATATTGTAATCTTTGTGTTGAAGATAATACATTGTGCAGGTTTTGGAGTGCTGGGGTTTTTTACCGAAAGGTTTTCCCCAGGGTATATCATTATGTCATTCTCTATTTTTTTGTATGCATTGTATGTGGTTGCAATATCTTTGTTAAAGTAGTTAACAAATCTAAAATTGTAAGGATTTATAAGAATTTGCACAATACTCTCCTATAGAGATTAGCGTAGGAAGTTGTTTCCGCACCTGAGTTTAATTACAAAAAACACTCTTGGTCTCATCAGTATTTGTTAGTTTATGGCCAGTCACCATGGGTGTACCAAAAGGTTTACAATCTTCCATTCCAAACTTTTTCAACATTTCTTTAAGATACTTAGTTTGAGAAATGAAAATACTATTCTTCCTCTAATTTATTTACAGTCCAAGAAAAAATTTCATATCACCTATCATGGACATCTCAAATTCATTCTCCATTTCTTTAGAGAACTCTTTACACATCTCATCATTGCCTCCAAAGATAATGTCATCAACAAAAACTTCTATTATCAAATTTTTGTCTTGACTAGTTTTTAAGTATAGATTGTTGTCAGCATTAGCTTTTATGAATCCAAGGAAAAGTAAGTACTTATCTATCCTTTCATACCAAGCACTTGGTGCTTGCCTTAGTCCATATAGTGCCTTCTTCGACCTACAAACCATGTCTTCATCTTCAATTAGAGGAAATCCATCTGGTTATCCTATATATACCTCCTCTTCAAGATCCCCATTTAGAAATGCATATTTTACATCCATTTGATATACCTTGAAGTCTTTATGTGTTTTTGACGCAAGGGCATGGTAGATACAAGCAGAATCAAGTAGAATTGACTCCACTTGAATCAACAAACAAGCCCTGCTCAAAGTTACACATGGAAGCAATATGAAATTACCACATGAAATCAGTAACAAACATAATGGATATGAGACAAGCAACTGGCACAACAACAATGGTGTAATTATATTAATCTTTCAACATGCCCGGCTATGAGGCCTTTCGGGTTTCATCCTTATACAATGAATTATGAAATCAGAATCATAGCTTGCACTCAATCTTCTTTTCCACTATCCTCTACTTAGAACTACTTAGAACTCCCTTCTACAACAATCCAAGCTCCAAATATATAGCCAACAAAGCCACAAGTCGACCAGTCAGGCATTTAATTACAATATAGGTCCACATAGGAGGAGAAACCAAAACTAAAGCTAGAAAAACAAAACATGATGTGAAGATAGATTTAGGTCCACACAAGATTCGAGAATGGATTCCCAACTACGCAAGATCCAATTCCCCAGCACAAAACTGTGCAAGATGAAATACCACACGTTTCATGAGAGAAACTGTCAAAAAATTGATACCCGAGGAGAATTGTGATAACTTCTAGATCCAAATGAATTAGGACATGCGCCCTTAGGAGAGTGTTCACAATTAGGTCCACAGCACTGAATTAACTTTGCAAGGTAAGAAACCAACAGAAACATTAGTGGTAAAACAAACATTAGACTAGTACAGGAAATAAGAAATATTTTTGTGATGCAAGATTTCTCAAGACCCAAGATGCTCATGCATCAGACACCTAGGGTAATAAAAGAACTAATGTCCACATCATACACTACTCAATTTCTGACTTGAATCATAAAGATCCAACTTAGCTTGTGTAATCCATGAACTGTCTTCAACTGGCTTATCTTTCCACTGAACTAGATATTCCATGTAGTCTTTTCCTCTTGTACTCTTTCTTACTCTGCTATTCAAGATCTTCTCAATGTTGTCTCTATTCTTCTTAGGATAATCTAGATCATCTTCACTCTCATCATTTGATTCAAAGTACTCAAAGATATCTGCAATGTTGAATATAGGTCATATATCCATGTCCTCTGGTAATTCCACTTCATAAGCATTTCCACTATCAAACTTCTTCAGAATCTTACAAGGTCCAAACTTCTTCATTTTCAGCTTGTTGTAGGTACCAACTAGAAATCTATTCTTCTTCAAGTGAATCATAACCTCATCTCCAACTTCAAAAGATTTATGTCTCCTTCTCTTATCTGCTCTCTATTTATATTTTAGATTACTATCCTCCAAATTTCTTTTGATTTCATCATGAAAAGTTCTCATGTATTCTTCAAAATCCTCAGCTTCAACACTTCTTTTGGTCTCAGTAGGTAAATCTCTCAACTTTGTGGTTCCCTTAGGATGAAATCTAGTAAAAATATCAAATGGTGTCCTCTTAGTGCTTCTATTCACAGAATTGTTATATGCAAACTCTTCTTGTGCCAAAACCAAATCCAAATTAGCAGGTTTCTCCAACTAAACATCTCAATAGGTTTCCCAAACTTCTATTCACAACTTCAGTCCGTCCATTTGTCTAAAGGTGAAATGTAGAACTAAACTTCAATTCAGTATTCATCTTTCTCTAAAGTGTTCTCCAAAAGCAACCAGTAAACTTAGTATCTCTATCTGAAATAATAGATTTAGGCAAACCATGCAATCTTACCACTTCCTTGAAAAATAATTCAGCTACATGCAATGCATCAGATGTCTTCTTACAAGGTATGAAATGAGCCATCTTAGAAAATCCATCAACCACTACCAAAATAGAATCATTACCTCTCTAAGTTCTAGGCAATCCAAGAACAAAGTCCATACTCACATCTTCCCAAGGTCTATCAGGTATAGGAAAAGGTGTATAGAATCCCAAATTCTAACTAGTTCTTTTTGCTACTTGACAAATTCTGCAACCTCTAACTATTCTCTTTACAACTCTATAAATTTGTGGCCAAAATTATCTTTCCAAAATCAAATTCACAGTCTTATCAATCCCAAAATGTCCAGAAAGTCCACCATTATGCTTTTCCTTTATGATGTTCTCTCTCATAGATCCTCTAGGTATGCACAACTAAACTCCTTTAAACAACATGTCTTCTTGAATGAAATAATCAGTCCACTTATCACTCACTATTTGTTATTTATAGCCTTTCCAACATTCTGCAAAATCAATGTCAATCTCATACAAATACTTCAAATCATCAAAACCAAGTACCTCAACTTTCATCTCTATCAGCAAACTTCTTCTTCGGCTAAAGGCATCAACAACCTTATTTGACTATCCACTCTTATGCTTCAATGAAAAGGAAAAATTTTGCAAGAACTCAACCCACTTCATATGTCTCTGATTCAACTTATTCTGACTTCCCAAATACTGCAAAGCTTTATGGTCAATATACAACAAAAAATCTTTAGGCATCAAATAATGTCTCCATTTCTTCAAAGCTTAAACAATAGCATAGAATCCCTGGTCATAAACTAAATATTTTCTCTTAGCATCATTCAACTTCTCACTAAAGAAAGTTACAGGTCTTCCTTCTTGACTCAAAATAGCTCTAATTGCACTACCACTAGCATCACATTCAACTTAAAAAACTTTACTAAAATCAGGCAAAGCAAGTGTAGGAAACTCTGCAATTCTTTATTTCAATGTTTCAAAACTCTTTTGTGCTCCATGTGTCCATTTGAAATCCTTTTTATCTCATCTCATAGTTTCAGTCATAGCATTACAAATAGAACTAAAATTTCTAATGAAATTCCTATAAAAACTTGTCAATCCATGAAATGATCTTACCTCTCCAACATTCTCTGGTGTAGGCCAATCGAGTATAGCTCTCACTTTCTCAGGATCCATCTTCAATTCATCAGCTAAAATTACAAAACCAAGGTACACAATCTCCTCTCTCATAAATGAGCATTTCTTCAAATTAATTAACAACTTTTCTTCCTTCAATCTCTGCAATACTTGTCTGATATGTTCAATATGTTCTTCCTTAGTCTTATTGAATATCAAAATGTCATCAAGATATACAATCATAAACTTACCCAAGAATCTTTTCAAAACTTCATTCATCAGCCTCATGAAAGTACTAGGTGCATTAGTCAAACCAAAAGGCATAACCAACCATTCATACAAACCTTCATTAGTCTTAAAAGTAGTTTTCCATTCATCCCCTTCTCTAATTCTAATCTAATGTTAACCACTCTTCAAATCAATCTTTTTAAAATAATTTGATATACTCAAACTATCCATTATGTCATCCATCCTAGGCAAAGGAAATCTGTACTTTACTGTTATCTTGTTTATAGCTCTAGAATCAGTGCACATTCTCCATTCTCCATTCTTTTTCAGTGCTAACATGGTAGGTACTACACAAGGACTCAAACTTTCCCTAATCAAACCTCTCTAAAGAAATTCTAGTACTTGTCTATTCAACTTAGACTTTTCATTAGGTGTCAACCTATGTGGTAATTTATCAGGCAAAATAGCTCTAGGTATCAAATCCATATAGTGACTTATACATCTCATAGGTAGTAAACCATCAAGTACATTATCAAAAATGATGTCATTAAATTCAGTCAACAAAGGCTTAACCTCAGGAGCATGTTCTAACTCATCATGTTTCTCAGTTTTCCTTGGAATTAAAGAAAAACAAATATTTTGTTCTTTCATTTCTCTTGCAAACTTTTTACCATCAACCAAACATACTCTGACTATGGTACAGTGACTTTCATCACACTTTTCTACCAAAGGCAATAACACTTGTTTCTTTCCATCCATCCAAATATTATATTGATTCAATCTACCATCATGCAAAGCTTTCCTATCATACTACCAAGGTCTACCCAAAAGAATATGACAACAATCCATAGGCATAATATCACACAAGACTTCATCATGATAATTCCCAATTTTGAATCTAACAAGGCATTGTTCACTTACAAGTAGTTTATTCTCCTTTTGCATACAAGCAATATGGTAAGGCTTAGGATGTCTCAATCTCTGCAACTGCAATTTGTTAACTAGCTCTTCGGATGCCAAATTATCAAAACTTCCACTATCAATGATTACCTTGAAACATTTGTCAGCGATCTTACATCTGGTTCTAAACAAACTTTTCCTCAAAATAGATTCCTCATCAGCTTCTTAATTCCACAAAATCCTTCTTAGCATCAAGTTTTCACCATGTTCAGGTTCATTAGACATTTCCTCAACTTCTTCACAAGCCAAATTATTTCTTCCATTACCTCTTGTCTTCTTTCCACGGTTGGTACATTCAAAAGCTTTAGGTCCTTCTTCACCACATTTGTAACAAGTACCTTTAAACCAAGATTTCTCTTCTCTTTTTCCATTATTTGTATTCCTAGAGTAACCAGTATAGATACCTCTAGAGTAATTACCATGAAACTAACTTTTTTCCAAGGAAAAATGCACCTCCACTAGTACTTTTTATGTCATCAATGTTCCATGCCCAATTAGCATTAATATAAACATGTAATTCAAAGTAATCATTTTTATCATACCATAAGCCATATTCTATTGTTCCTTTTAGATATCTATATATCCCTTTTATAGTGGCCATGTGTGTCTCTTTAGGATCTACATGATATCTAGACACAATTCTAATAGTATTAGCAATTTTCGGGCTGGAGTGAGTCAGATATTGTAATCTACCAACCTTTGATCTATACTTGGTCTAAAAAACACTCTTGGTCTCATCAGTATTTTTCATTTATGGCTAGCCACCATGGGTGTACTGAAAGGTTTACAATCTTCCATTCCAAACTTTTTAAACATTTCTTTAAGATACTTAGTTTGAGAAATGAAACTGCCATTCTTGCTCTGATTTATTTGCAATCCAAGAAATAATTTCATGTCACCTATCATGGACATCTCAAATTCATTCTCCATTTCTTTAGAGAACTATTTACACATCTCATCATTGCCTCCAAAGATAATGTCATCAACAAAAACTTCTATTATCAAAATTCTTTCTTGACTATTTTTAAAGTGTATATTGTTGTCAGCATTACCTTTTCTGAACCCAAGGACAAGTAAGTACTTATCTAGCCTTTCATACCAAGCCCTTGGTGCTTTCTTTAGTCCATATAGTGCCTTCTTCAACTTGCAAACCATGTCCTCATCTTAAGTTAGAGGAAAACCATCTGGTTATTCTATATATACCTCCTCTTCAAGATCCCCATTTAGAAATATAGACTTTACATCCATCTGATATACCTTGAAGTCTTTATGTGTAGCATAGGCTAGAAATAGTCTCACAGCTTCTATCCTAGAAAAAGGAGAAAATGTCTCTTCAAAATCTATGCCTTCTTGTTGTGAGTAGCCTTTTCATACCAATCTTTCTTTGTTTCTTACAACAATTCATTCTTCATTCATTTTGTTTCTGAAAACCCACTTAGTTCCTATTACTTTTTTGTCTTTAGGTCTAGGAACCAATTCCCAAGTGTTATTTTTCTTTATCTGATCTAATTTTTCCTGTGTAGCTTTGATCCAAGATTCATTTCTACAAGCTTCATCAGTAGTTTTCGGTTCAACTTGAGAAATCAAACAATTTTTTCCCTTATCTTTGATCTAATCATCATTCCTTTATTTGCATTACCAATTGACACGGGGGAAAGGAAAATACAAGAAGAATCAAGAAGAATTTGCCTCCACTTGGTTCCACACACAAGCCCTACTCATAGTTACACATGGAAGCAATATACAATTCATATACAGCACCATGAACACAAAGGATATAAGGCAAGGCAACTGGCAACCAAACTGGTGGAATTAAAATAAATTGGTCAACATGCCCGGTTGTGAGGCCTTCCAGGTTTTGGCCTTATACAAAGATAATTATGAATTTAGAGTCTCATCTCACATATTATCTTCTTTTATACTTCTACTACTCTTATACCATCACCTCTTCTCTATCTACTACTCTCTAAACCAACCTAAGCTTCTTATATAGCCACCTAAGCCACAAGTTGGCCAGTCAGGCATTTAATTACATTATAGGTCCACTTGGGAAGAGAAATCCATAACTACTAAAAGAATGAACACAACATGGTGTAAAGCCACATTTAGGTCGACACATGATCCAAGAACATATCCCAAACTTTGCAAGGTCCAATTTCCTCATAAGGAACCACGCAAGGCGAAACACTCCATGTTTCATGTGAAACTGGTAGAAAATCGATACCTGAGGAAAATGGTGATAACTCCCAGATCCAAATGAATTAGGATGTACGCTCTTAGGAGAATGCTCAAGAATGGGTCCACAACACTACATTAACTTCACAAGGAAAGAAACCAACAGTAGCAATGGCTACAAACAAACAACAGACAAGTACAGGAAAATAGGAAATATTTTTGGTGATGCAAGATTTCTCAAGACCCAAGATGCTCCTGCATCAGACACCTGAGATTAATAAAGAATTAATGTCCACATTAGGCACTACTCATATTCTAACCTAAATCATAAATATCGAACTCATCTTGTGTAATCCATGAACTATGTTCAATTGGCTTGTCTCTCCACTAGACTAGGTATTCTATGTAGTCTTTTCCTCTGGTACTCTTGCTCACTCTACTATTCAAGATCTTCTCAATGTTGTATTTGTTATTATTAGGATAATCAAGATCATCTTCTATCTCATAATTTGATTCAAAGTACTCAAATATATCAGCAATGTTGAATATAGGTTATATATCCATGTCCTCTGGTAATTCCACTTCATAAGCATTTCCACTGTCAAACTTCTTCAAAATCTTACAAGGTCTAAACTTCTTCATTTTCATCTTGTTGTAGGTACCAACTGGAAATCTATTCTTCTTCAAATGAATCATAACCTCATCTCCAATTTCAAAATATTTATGTCTCCTTCTCTTATCTTCTCTCTATTTATATTTCAAATTATTGTCCTCCAAATTCTCTTTGACTTCATCATGTAAATTTTTCATGAAGACTGCAAAATCTTTAGCTTCAGCACTTCTTCTTGTCTCGGTAGGAAAATATCTCAACTTTGTGGTTCCCTTAGGATGACATCTAGTAACAATCTCAAATGGTGTCCTCTTAGTGCTTCTATTCACAGAATTATTATATGCAAACTCTGCTTGTGCCAAAACAAAATCCCAATTAGCAGGCTTATCTCCAACTAAACATCTCAACAAGTTTCCCAAACTTTTGTTCACAACTTCAGTCTGTCTATCTTTCTGAGGGTGAAATGTAGAACTAAACTTCAACTCTGTATTCATCTTCTTCCAAAGTGTTTTCAAAAAGTAACCAGTAAACTTAGTATCTCTGTCTGAAACAATAGTTTTTGGCAAACCATGCAATCTTACCACTTCCTTGAAGAATAATTTAGGTACATGTAATGCATCAGATGTCTTCTTACAAGGTATGAAATGAGCCATCTTTGAAAATTTGTCAACCACTACCAAAATAGAATCATTACCTCTCTGACTTTTAGGCAATCCAAGAACAAAGTCCATACTCACATCTTCCCAAGGTCTATCAGGTACAGGAAAAGGTGTATACAATCCCAAATTCTAACTAGTTCCTTTTGTTGTTTGGAAAATTTTGCAACCTCTAACCATTCTCTGTACATCTCTATAAATCTATGGCCAAAAGTATCTTTCCGAAATTAATTTCATAGTCTTATCAATCCCAAAATGTCCAGCAAGTCCACCACTATATTTCTCCTTTATTATAGTCTCTCTCATAGATCCTCTAGGTATGCACAACTGAACTCCTTTAAACAGCATATCTTCTTGAATGAAATAATCAATCCACTTATCACTCACTTTTTGTTCCTTACAAACTTTCCAAGGCTCTGAAAAATCAAGGTCAGTTTCATACAAACACTTCAAATCATCAAAACCAAGTACCTCAACTCTCATTTATGTCAGCAAATTTCTTCTTTGGCTCAAGGCATCAACAACTTTATTTGACTGTCCACTTTTATGCTTCAATGAAAAGGAAAAATTTGGCAATAACTTAACCCACTTCATATGTCTTTGATTCAATTTATTCCTACTTCCCAAATACTGCAAAGCTTTATGGTTAGTATACAACACAAAATCTTTAGGCATCAAATAATGTCTCCGTTTCTTCAAATCTTGAACAATAGCATAGAATTCTTGGTCATAAACTGAATATTTTATCTTAGCATCATTCAACTTTTCACTAAAGAAAGCTACAGGTCTTTCTTCTTGACTCAAAATAGCTCCTATTGCACTTCCACTAGCATCACATTCAACTTGAAAAACTTTACTGAAATTAGGCAAAGCAAGTGTAGGTAACTCTGTAATTCTTTGTTTCAATGTTTAAAAACTCTTTTGTGCTCCATGTGTCCATTTTAAATCCCTTTTATCCCCTCTCATAGTTTTAGTCATAGCATTACAAATAGAAATAAAAATTTTGATGAACTTCCTATAAAAACTTGCCAATCCATGAAATACTCTTACCTCTCCAACATTCTCTAGTGTAGACCAATCAAGTATAACTCTCACTTTCTCAAGATCCATCTTCAATCCATTAGCTAAAATTACAAAACCAAGGTACACAATCTCCTCTTTCATAAATAAACATTTCGTCAAATTAATCAGCAACTTTTCTTCCTTCAATCTCTGCAATACTTGTCTAATATGTTCAAGATGTTATTCCTTACTCTTACTGAATATCAAAATGTCATCAAGATATATGATCACAAACTTACCCAAGAATCTTTTCAAAACTTCATTCATCAGCCTCATGAAAGTACTAAGTGCATTAGTCAGACCAAAAGGCATAACCAACCATTCATACAAACTTTCATTAGTCTTAAAAGCAATTTTCCATTCATCCCTTTCTCTAATCCTAATTTGATGATAATCACTCTTCAAATCAATCTTTTTGAAATACTTTTCTCCACTCAAACTATCCATTATGTCATCCATCCTAGGTAAAGGAAATCTATAATTTACGGTTATCTTGTTTATAGCTCTAGAATCAGTGCACATTCTCCATTCTCCATTCTTTTTCGGTACTAACATAGCAGATATTGCACTAGGACTCAAACTTTCCCTAATCAAACCCCTCTCAAGTAATTATTGCACTTGTCTATTCAACTCAATCTTTTCATCAGGTGTCAACCTATGTGGTGCTTTATTAGGCAAACTAACTCTAGGTATCAAATCCATACAGTGACTTATACTTCTCATAGGAGGCAAACCATCAGGTACATTATCAGAAATGATGTCATGAAATTCAGTCAACAAAGTTTTAAGCTTAGGTGCATGTTCTAACTCATCTTGTTTCTAATTTTTCCTTGGAATTAAAATATAGAAAACATTTTGTTCTTTCATTTCCCTTGCAAACTTTTTACCCTCAACCAAGCATACTCTAATTGTAGTATAGTGACCTTAATCAAATTTCTCTACTAAAGGAAATAATACTTTTTTTCTTTCCATCCATCCAAATAGTAGATTGATTCAATCTACCATCATGCAAAGCTTTCCTATCATATTGCCAAGGTCTACCCAAAATAATATGACAACAATCCATAGGCATAATATCACACAAGACTTCATTATGATAATTCCCAATTTTGAATTTAACAAGGCATTGTTCACTTACAAGTAGTTTATGCTCCTTCTAGATCCAAGAAATATGGTAAGGCTTAGGATGTCTCAATCTCTGTAACTACAATTTGTTTTGATTACATAAAAGTGGGTTTTGAAAGGACCCAAAACCTTTTACACTGAGATTACAAGATAAGCATTAAATTTCTAGTGGAAACAGTGCAACATCACCAAAAAGAGACACCAAAAAAATAGCAAGTCCAACAAAGAGAAAAAGGACAACAAAAAGATAGTAGGACAATAGACAGCTAACTAGATATTCTTTATTAGTTTAGCTGCCCTTTCAGTCAACATCTGCATATTTAGCAAAGGAAACTTTGAGTTCCTCTATATCTTTGTTCTTGTGATCCTCCATCTTTTTGAAGCTTGATCTTGTCCTTTTACTGGGTCTGTGATCCTCCTTAACCTCCATGAGTGACTACTCCCATTTTCCCTGCTCCATCTTTTCCACAAGAATCTTGACATGCTCAACTGAGGCCTTGAGAATGGAAAAACTCTGCTCAGCGATGTTACCCACCATCTACTCCAACTGCTCAATTCTATTATCTATTTTATCAACTCTCTTAAGCATGTTACCACCTTTCACCACATCCCCCTCTTTTATTATGTTCTCCATTAAAGTGATTATGTCATTGAATATTGTTATCCCCTCAGCCCTACTAACAACCTCCTTCAGTTCATCAATACACTGTCCCATAGTCTTATCTCCTAAATTCATTTTTCTAAGAACCCCAATTTCCTTCTCAAACTGTTGGATTTGGGTTTTAATAGTGTTGATGTCATTTTTCATGGTGCTGAGGTTGTTAAAGAAAGTAGTACACCCCAGGTTATCAAAGTCCTTTTTCACACAAGTCATCTCCTCCTTGGAGCTCTCCATCCTATCCTGTTATCGACCAGACTGTCCTTCTCAATATTAGCCACATCCTGGCCTATATCCTACATGATATTCTCACCTACCAAAACTAGCTCTTCGAATGCCAAATTATCACAAATCCCACTATCAATCATTACCTTGAAACATTTATCAGTGATCTTACATCTGGTCTTGAACAAACTTTTCCTCATAATAGGTTCCTCATCAACTTCTTCATTCCACAAGATCCTTCTTAGCATCAATTTTTCACCATTTTTAGGTTCATTAGATAATTTCTCAACTTCTTCACAAGCCAAATTACTTTTGCCATTACCTCCATTCTTCTTTCTAGAGTTAGTACATTCAAAGGCTCTATGTCCTTCTTCACCACATTTGTAACAAGTACCTCTAAACCAAAATTTCTCTTCTCTTTTCCCACTATTTTTATTCTTAGAGTAACCAGTATAGCTACCTCTAGATTAATTACCTCTTCTACCAGCAGGTTCATCTTTTCATCCTTTATCTTGCACTTTATTGTCAGATCTACTACATTCTCCATAAGTTCTACTTCTACTTCTCTAAAATCTTCCACCTCTTCCTCTTTGTCTTTGATCATGTCTTTTTGTTAATCGCTCTTCTTCCTTCAAAGAAAATTGGTATGCTTCTTCCACACTATATATTTTAACATAACTGATCTCATCTTGAATTGATGTCCTCAGACCATTTAGTTATATAGCCACCTTCTCAACTTCATCATCCACATGTCCAAATCTGAGATCCAACTTGTAAAACTCCTCAATATATTCTTTCACACTCATGTCCCTTTGTCTCAAATTTTGCATTTTTCTCATTAGACTCACTTGGTAGTCAGCTGGAAGAAACTTCTTCTTCTTTCCAGGAATTTTTCATCCATGTCTTTATCTTTTATTTTCCTCTCTTCTGTCTCTTAGTTTGCAAATGATCTCATCAAAGAGACGCATGACCTTTTAACTTTGTGACTGCTATCTTAACCTTCTTATAATTAGGAGTACCTTTATACTCAAAGTATTTATCCATCTTAGAGATCCAATCTAAAAGTGCATCGGTCTCAAGTCTTCCATCATAGCAAGTAACTTTAACCGCAAGTTTGGAGTTAGCTTTAGACAAAACTCTCAAAATTCTTTCCTCATCCTACTCAATTTTAGGTTCAGGATTAGGTGTTGCCTCTTCTTCATCACTAACATCTTCAATATGTGCACCTCTTCTCTGGGCTATCTCTATAGCTTCAAGCCTAGTTGCAATCTGCCTCAACATATCAATGATAACATTATCATTTCCTCTACCACAAACCATCTTGACAATTAGGTTCCAGCAAGATCGTAACCTTCTATGATTTATAGGTTAGATCTCAGATCTTCCACCCTACAACCAATCCAATAAGGTTCTCCATGATCCAATTCATAAGAAAGAACTCACTCTGATACCACCTGACACAGGGGAAAGGAAGATACAAGCATAATCAAGAATAATTTTCCTCCACTTGGATCCACACACAAGCCCTACTCAGAGTTACACATGGAAGAAATATACAATTCACATACAACACCATGAACACAAAGGATATAAGGCAAGGAAACTAGCAACCAAAGTGGTGGAATTAAAATAAATCAGTCAACATGCCTAGTTGTGAGGCCTTCTGGGTTTTGGCCTTATACAAAGAGAATTATGAATTCAGAGTCTCAACTCACATATTATCTTCTTTTCTACTTCTACTACTCTTCTACCATCACCTCTACTCTATCTACTACTCTCTAAACCAACCTAAGCTTCTTATATAGCTAGCTAAACCACAAGTCAGCCAGGCAGGCATTTAATTACATTATAGGTCCACTTAGGAAGAGAAATCCAAAACTACTAAAAGAATGAACACAACATGGTGCAAAGCCACATTTAGGTCCATGCCTGATCCAAGAACATATCCCAAACTTTTTAAGGTCCAATTTCCTCATAAGGAACTGCGCAAGGCAAAACACTCCACGTTTCATGCGAAATTGGCAGAAAATTGATACCTGAGGAAAACGGCAATAACTCCCAGATCCAAATAAATTAGGACATATTCTCTTAGGATAATGGTCAAAAATAGGTCCACAACATTGCATTAACTTCTCAAGGAAAGAAACCAACAACAACAATGGCTATAAACAAACAACAGATAGGTACAGGAAAATAGGAAATATTTTTGGTTGCAAGATTGCTCAAGACCCAAGATGCTCCTGCATCACCAATAATCTAATTTTCAGGATGATATTTCTTAACATACCTCGGAGTCTTAGGAATCTTAGAAACTTTTTTTGTGTCCTCATCACAAATCTCATTCTCACAATCAATCTCAACATGTTCTTCTTCTTCTGTAGTGGCATCTTTCTTGATATCTATATTCTGATAACAATCATACATTCTCTCTTGTATCTAAAACTTTTCATCTATCTTTACATTATTGCTTTCAATCATATTTCTTAATCTTAGGTTAAAACATTTTTAAGCCTTTCTTTTAGTAGAATAACCAATAAAAATTCCTTCATCACTTCTAGCATCAAATTTCCCTATTTCATCATCTCTTTTGATGTAGCATTTACTTCTAAATATTTTAAATATTTTAAAGTAGGAGTATGATTAAACCATAGTTTATAACGAGTCTTATTTGTACCTTCTCTAATTTGAATTTTGTTCAATGTGTATACAGTTGTCCCAACAACTTCCCTCCAATGTACATGAGATACATTACCTTCAAGCAACATTTTCCTAGCAGCATCTAATATTGTTTTGTTTCTTCGCTCCGTTATTCCATTTTGCTACGGAGTCCTAGGAACAAATGTCTATCTTTTTATTCCATTCTCTTCACAATATGAATTGAATAGATCTGAAGTAAATTCTTCACCTATGTATGATCTTAAACATTTTATCTTGAAGCCTGATTCATTCTCTACTTTTTCTTTGAATAACTTAAATTCGTCAAATGCTTTTGATTTCTCTTTTAAGTAAGTGATCCACATCATTCTAGAAAATTCATCAACAAATAGTATAAAGTACCCTTCACCATACTATCATCTTGTACTTTTAGGTCTACATAGGTCTGTATGTATCATATCCAACTTTCCTTTTGTTGTATATGATTTACTTTTATAACTGCTTATAGTCTGCTTTCCCATAACACATTCTCTACACATAGTGTTAGATGGTTTTACAATTTTAGGTAGATCTCTCACTGCATTAGTCAAGCTTTCATTTACAATGTTATCAAAATTAACATGACAAAACCTTATGTGTCATAGCCAACTATCATCTATCTTCGCAAAAAAAATAAGAAGCTTCAGATGTATTTAACTCAAACACATTACCTCTAGATTTAGTACCACTTGCAATCAAATTTCCTATCTTACTTCTGATAAAACATTTCCTATCAATGAATTCCAATTGATAATCTTTGTCCATCAGTTTTCCAACACTAAACAAGTTATGCTTAAGTCCATCAACAAGTAGTACATTGTCAGTATTAGTCTTTCCATCCAATGAAATAGATCCTACTCTTATGATAAGCTTAGGAACATTGTCTCTGAATCTTACAATACCACCATCATACTTCTTAAGTTTAGAAAACTTGTTTTTATCTCCAATTATATGATGTGAGAAACCACTGTCTATAACCCATTCAGATTTCTTATCAACATGCGATACTAAGGCTTTTTCCTCATGTAATGGTTTTTCATCTTTAATAGCAATAAATCCAATCTCCTCATAATAAAAGTCATCATCATCATAAATACCTTCACTAGCATAATAAAGTTCCTTTTCTTTTGAATACTTAGGTTTGAAAAACTTAGGTTTATGCTTTGGAACTCTTGTAGGAAATCTAGATGCAAAGTGACCTATCTTATTGCATGAAAAACATTTCAAAGGTAACTTGCCTTCAAATTTACCCTTACCTCTCTTTCTTCTTCTAGCGATTAGGGAAACAAGTTCGTCTAGCTTTCTTTCTTCTTCGTGTATCTGTTCCCATTCATCAGCATACTCACTAAGCTCTTCTTTCATATTACCACTGTTGGTGCTCGCAATCTCGAATAATGCCATTTTGTGTGTGGATGCCTTAAATGTTGTTTCAATTTTAGGTAAAGAATCTCCTATCTTTGCAGCCTCAAAGGTAGTTAGCTTTGCAATCAACATCTCTCTACTAAAGTTTGGAGTCAAAGGTATAATCTCTTCTATAGCCTAAACTTTGGTCTTGTAAAAAGGTAGCAAAGATTGAAGAATCTTTGCAATGACGTCTTCTTCTTCAATATGCCTCCGGAGTTTCTGATTCCATTCACAACCTCAGTAACTCTCTATACATAAGCCCTAATATTTTCATCATCTTTCATTTGCAACTTCTCCATTCTTGTTTTCAAATTCTATAATTTTTCTTTCTTAGTAAACTTATCTCCTTCATACAATGCTTCCAATCTTACCCAAATTTTGTGTGCCAAATCTAGATCTTTCACCTTAGTAAATTCTCCTTCAAAGAGTGTACTGATTAGTGCTTACCTTGCGACCATGTTATGTGAAAATTTCTTCTTTTCTTCATCAGTAGTTTGATCTAATTCATCCTCATCCTTCATGGTTACCTCATTCTTTGTGATCATCCAGTAGTCGATACCTAAGCATAGAAAATCTGTTTTCATCTTGTTCTTCCAACTGTCAAGGTTTTTAGGGTCAAATTTTGGACTATCCTTCCTATAGCATGCCATCTCCAAGATCACCTCAAGTGGTTAAGCTTTCTCTCTAAGGACCAGTAGCTCTGATACCAATTGTTAGGAATAACAGTCCACCAATACAACTGAGAGGGGGGGTGAATCAGTTGTAGGATAGATTATTAAACTTTAATCTTTGAGTAGCAGCCACACTAAATTAAATGATAACATAGTAAATGCCAAAACAATAACACAATATTTTGTTGTCGAGAAAACCCTGTTAAAGGTAAAACCCCAGTGGGAATTAGCACTCACAAATAATGTATTGAGAGTATTGTATCCTTGTTAGAAGATCTAGCCATGTTAGGAGCTTATTAAAACATTACAGTACATAGCCTCTATTAAAGGACAAACCTTGTTAGGAGTCTAAGAAAAGGGTAGTCTCGCTTCCTAGGCTCACTGCCCAAAGAAGGTTATGTCCACCTCTAGAACTCACTATTCACAACACAAGTTTATATGAGGAAATACATAATCCTTGTGAACAATTTGATAGAAACTATCTTTTCTTGATCAATTCCAATGAAGTATATAGATTATCCTCTACTCTACATCAGTACATACAAGCTCATAGCTTTCACAATCCTTTTTTTCATCTCACTTCCATACTACATATCTTTTCAAAGGAAAAAATCTTACATATATACCCTATTAAAAAATAAATGATCAGGTTGGCCAATTAGGCTTTCCTAATGTATAAATAATTACATAACCCTTTTCTAAGATACACACAATAACTATAACAAGTATGCAACAATTATATTTCAACAATTAAGGTCTGACATTCATAATCCATGCTCACTATTCATAATACATGCTACAATTATGAAGTCGGCCCCAAGTAGGTCTCCTCCAGAACACACATCGCCGATGATATCATCAAGCTTCCCACAACTTGTTAAGAGAATAGAACATTCCTTAATATATTATCTAACATTTTTTAAGGTTGCATATACTGAATCCACATCACTTGCAAGATACACTCAAAACTCAGAAACTAACTCTGTCAACTTCCACTGTCACAGTCCAGTAACTAGTCTTGACCAAATCTTCTATAACTTAGCTAATATGAATTATTAAGGCATGTGATCTTATATATAAGATCAAAATGCTTCCTTGTACACAAATTTGTGTTCCCTCATTCTGAATCATCTGTACTGTATCTCTACACTATAATAACTAGTCTATTTTCTTCATATAAATATATGTTGACATAAGTGACAAAAAATGAATGACAACAACATTAGTAACCAATTCCAACCATGATGTTTTGTAGTGATTAAACATATTAAATGCATCAGCAATATCAAACAGTCTATCCCCTTAGGCAGGTGGAAGACATCTTCAATATTATCGGGCCTTAGGTCTAGGACCACCTCCCCTATTGTGTTCTTAACTAGCCTCTCATCTGGTATGTAATGTTATGTCAGGGTGACAATTAAATATAAAGAGAGGATAGACATAGGATGTGTCGCTGCATTCACTAGACTGGAATACACTAATGAATTGTAGTCCTCTAATCTTCTTGATGGTTGGGCACATTTCACCAAGTACTCATTCCAAATGACATTGCCTATGTTAGTATCTATGATCTCACTATGGAGATTTCCCACCTTTGAAGGTGCACGGTACCCTTTGAACTTGTACTTCATGGCTGATGAATTAATCTTATCAAATATTCTGCAAAAGGGACATGAATTAGTAATGATTACATTATGAATAGTAAATAAGAGAAAAACCCTGAAGAAATCAAAACCCATAAGTCTAAGGCATCAAAAATCTCAAAAGGCGACTTTCAGAGACTCGAAGTTTCAAACTCTGACATAATTATTGAACTCCAAAAGGTTGAACCAGTGAAGACTGAAGGTGTCACAATGTTGCTCCTTTGGGATTTTGAACTTTTGGTGTTTCGGAGATGTGAAATGTCATACATGTTCGAAAGTCTAAAATGGAAAAACATGGGTGTACTAGTTTCATCATTGGTTTAGAGTTTTAGGACTTTAGAGAGAAAAAATGGTGTACTTATTGGTGTCTAAAACACTGAAAGTGTGAAGTCACAAAAGGTAACTTGGTTCATTTACCAAGAGATTAGTTGTTGGTTTTGGGTTTTAGGTCTTCAGAGAGAGAAAATGTGTCTCTAGTGTCAGTGTCTGAAACATCGAAAGTGCAAAATTGAGGGCCTAGAGTTGGGTTTTTTGGCTTATGGTCTTAAGGAAATCAAAGTTCAAAACTCCAAGAATGATGATGGCTGACAAAGAGATGAGGGATAAAAACCCTAATGTGATCTTTAAACTAACTTCAAGGTGATCTCGACCATGAGCCCACCTCAAAGGACCTAGAGGGACACCTTTGAGGTCCTTAGATGACTGATAAAACTAAAAATAGGAAAAGAAACCCTAACTAGACCAGTGAAACCCTAGAAGACACTAAAAAGCAAGAAAACCTACTCTAACTTGAAAAGGGAGAAGGAGAAGAAGGCCTACCTCAAGGATGAACAAAGAAGACACAAAGGAGGCATAGGAACAAAGATTTGAACATTACAAAAAGATGAAAGGCCAAAAGCTTGAAATCGTTCTGAAAACTGAAAGTTTTCAAATGCACAAGTGACCAAAAAGGTCACCCGAACACTTTAAATAGGTTGTAAGGGATGTTGACATCAGTCACCTTCCTGGCCTTCAGTCCTTTGGACCTTCAAAGTTTCAAAGGTCTAAAAGACAATGGATCTCTGAATCTCTAAAAGTGCAAAGGTCTGAACTCCTATGGGGGAGTCGGACGTTTGGACTTTTGGAGCTTTGAATATCCGACAAGGCCGAAAGTCCAAAAACAAACAGCTTATGCTCCTAAGGAAAAATTGGACTTTCAGACATTTAGAGTTAGGGTATCACCGAAAGTGCTACAGTGTGAAAGGTCAATTTTCTCTTGAAGGAAAGCCTCTGTCAGGGGACAAACAATAGGCAAACAAAAGAGGGACAAGCAGGGGACCAAAGGGTATAAACAAGCAAAAAAGTAAGGGGGCCCCTTGGCCAAGTGGAAAAAAAGGGGAGCGTGGTTGTGGAACCACAACAATTTAAATCAATGGATTTTGTTTTCATGGTAGTGCTAGGGTTTTTGGTGCGGGGGTCCCTAGCCACGTAATCAAACATGGAAGCTCGAATAATTCAATGTATATGAGGTATGGTGTTGGCCCCTTTCATGTTTGCAACAATGGTGTCCATGGTCCAAATGGTAACAATTCAGAGGAGTGTGAGAATGGTTTTTTGGGGTAGGAAGTAGAGAAGATAGTTTAATAAATTGAATGAAGCAAGTAGACTTTAAGGGGTTTGAGATGGGTGCTTTCTCCTTGGCATTGACAATACGGTTAGGGTCCCATGAGCACTCAAAAGGAATGAAGTTGGTCCCTGCTGAGTCCAGGATGAGAACCAAAGATAGTAGTAGGTTCACATATTAGTCTACTAGAGAAGAGAATAAGCATAATGGTTCAACTTGAGGGTCGTACAAGGAAGCGGTTAAGAAGGCAATTAATGGATATATAGAGAATACAATATTCTTTGAGCCGCTTACAAAGAAATTTTTTTTTTTTTCGAAGCACAAGTAGAGGAGGAAGTAGCATAAAATGCAAAATATTTTAGGGAAATAGGATTGAGTGGAAGATTTAATGGGTTTTGGCCTTCCTGTGGAGAGCTACACAATTGGATATCAAAAACATGGGGTGCCATTTTTTAGGGTAATGTTCAAATTTACCCGGATGCTCAAGGATTCTTTTTTTTTACCTTAGATAATGTGTTGCACATGAATAAAAAATTTGTGAATCCATTTAGAGCTGGGAGAAAAAATACACTTTGTTGTACTGAAACCTTGGTATCCAACCCAGCCATCTAAATCTTTTAATAAGATTTCCCTATGGGTAAGACTTCCAAATCATCTATTGCAGTTTTGGTTTGATTCATGTCTTGAATCTATTGGGAACTCCTTGGGTAGATTTATGAGTGTGGATATGACCTCTCAAAAAACATTTCATTCAATGTATGCTTGTATTTTTGTTGAGGTGGACATTACGAATGCTCTCCCAACAAAAGTGTCTCGTAAACTAGGTAGTGGTGAGTGGATTCAACTGGTTCGACTATGAAGGAATCCCTTTCAAATGCGAATGATATTTCCAAATGAGGTGTGTGGTGAAAAACTACCCAAAGAAGAGAGTGTTTAAAAAGGAAACTTGGTGGAAGGAAACATCCCTCAATTTTTACTTTGAGGAGAAGAGAGAGGATTGTGATTCTAAGAGGTTTGCTAACAATAATAATGTGGGTGCTAGTAAGGAAATAAATTCAGATGAAAACTTGATATTGAGAGGGGAATTGGAGTAGAGATATGTTAGTGAGACATGTGTAGGGAGGCTTCAAAGGTTACTAATGTGAATAAATCTTGTAGAATTCGAAATGGATGGCAACCAAAAAAAAGAAGGAAGTAAATATGGTAGAGCCTAATGCAAGGATCGGGGGCTTGAGGTTGAGCTCTGATTAAAATGTAAGCAATAAGGAGAGCTTGGGGAAGGAATGTACCACTGTTGGTGGTAGTCTAGGCTATCAAAAAAGGGAAGAAGTTCCTTCCATTGTTGAGCCCTTGGAGTCATATAAGGAGTTTGGTAGGTTGGAAGATGGATGGCAAGTAGTGAAAGGGAAAAGAGTCAAGAAGTCTAAGAAGGGGGTGGATTTGATATGATTTTATGCTCCCATTCAAAAAATTGAATAATTTATAATTTGTAATGGTTGGACTTGTTCATGGATCTTTGATATGCAGTATTGTTTCCCTAGGATAGGTGGTTCTTTGTTTGTAACTGCCCCTGGTTCAGGCCAGGCAAAAACCTAAATTACTATCAATAAAAAAAATAGCCTTATCACTGATCAAAAAAAAGTGGGAGTTATAGTTAATATTTCATAAATAAAAATATATAATTTAAATTTAATAATTCCAAACTATAATAATTAATTATTACAATGCTATGAAGGTAAGTACTTACCACTATGTGACACTTGTTATACTATTATTTTGGTAAACTACATATTTAAAATAAATTTAAAATATTGTTTTAGTTTTCATATATGTTCATAAAAAATATCAACATACTAATATTATAATAAAAATTATATAAAACTTAGAAATAAAAATAATTTCTAGTTTTTCATGCATTTAAGTGTCAAAAATACATCAAGTTAAATGTTTCTATTTTTTATTGATGAAATTTTTTGCATCCATATGTGATTATAATATGCATTTGATATAATTAATACATAACTAATTTAATTATTAAGTATTAACAACTAAATTTTATATTAACATTATCAAAGATATTAAAATTAAACATGATAAATCAATAGAAGCTACTTAAATATATATTTTTTAAACACACATGTGAGATTTGAAAAAAAAACACTAAATCTAAAAATCTAAGGGGTTCAAGATTAGACGAATTTGCCAAAATGAAAAAAAAATAAACTAAAGTGTTTAATTAAGAGCACTAGGGTTAAAAGGCTATTAAAAAATAATCAATAAAAAACCTAGAGCTATAGATGATATTATCTATAGTAATTGAAATACAAGTACACTTTTCAAAACAATAAAGGAGATTAGAACTTAGTTTTATATATGACTTGGAAGCTTTTCATTGAATATTGCCATTTTGTGATTATGTTTGATGTTGATTTATTCTAAAATATAACTAATTGTATTATTCTTTGTCTCGGTTCCAATTCATGCGTACATAACCAACCTTTTCACTTCTAGATAGTAATCCTTATTACAAATTTGATGTGTACGTGGAAATAAACTAAACAATTCTAGGTGTGTAGAATTTGCTTCTCTTGCTATTTGAAAACTATATATACAAAAACAGGTAGTGTTGAAAAAAACCCCTAAGAGTCTCCTAAGAACCTACTAAGTGAGAATCTTCTCTTGTTAAAACACATAGGGTCCATTTTAACTATTTTTCCTAAAATAGAGATTAGAGACATTAAATAATCATGTAAGATGTTGTAGGCGTTGATTTAAGTTTATGATATGATGAGTGGATTATATTTGAATGAAAATTGATATTTGATGTTTAGATATATATTGAATTTTCTTTCATAAAAGTGAATTACATCTTTTTCTTTTTTATACAATTTCTAGTATTTAAATTTGAATATTTTAAACTAAAATCATGAAGTAATAATTAGTTAGGAAATGATCATCTTGATTCTATAATTATTATTTTTATTAGTAAATGTAGCACTTTTGTGGCCACATTCGTATATTATATATCAAAACTTTAAAATACATCCAGAGCTTTCATCTGCATTTCAAATATACCAGACCACCCTTTTCCTACCATCTAACCAAAGACCTACAACATATCAAGTTATAGGGTGTTCATGCTACAAATTGGCCCACCCCTTACCATATACTTTATTTAAATTTTATAGTATAAAAGAACCCTACACTAGACATTTAGACAAGATGAAAGAACATCTAAAAATTATTTTAAAAAAACATAACACAATGGGAAAACACCATCGTATCCCGCAATAGCCACCCTACTCACTCATCCTCATCCCTATTCTCATCTTCTTCTTGCACCACTTCATTATCGTCCTCCACCAGTGCAGAGTCCCAATTGTGTTTTCTTGTCATCACCCCTTCTACATAACCTTTGAGGAAATTTATCACAACTCACACTTGATTCTTCTTTCTGTCACCATCATGCCCATGCTGCACACTACCAAAGTTTATAGTGGGATCTCATTCTCATCACTCATCTTCACTCTCCTTTTTTAATGATCATTCTTGTTGGGATAGGAAAGATATAGTATTGAGAGGGGAGGGGTGAATCAGTACCCTCAAAAACTTTTATCACTTAACAATCTACAACAATAGTGCTTAACTAACCAACCGAGTCCATTGTTTGCAACATACATTCAAATAACTTGTAAATTTAAAATGCATGAAAAAAAAAACAATAAATCATACATGAAATTGTAAACTCATGACTCAAGTATTTTGGTTACGCAAAAACCCTTGTTAGAAGGTAAACACTACGGTGGGGATGACACCCACAAATTCTTCACTACTACAATAAATAAAGTATGTCAATTAAGGCTACAATTGCGATCACTTATGATGATCTTACCTTGTTGGGAGTAACATAAGATTGACTAGATCTACCTTGTTAAAGGATTTTAGAAATACAAATTATGTGTGCACTCGGTTAAGAGATTTACATAAAACAGTTAAGTCTACTCTGTCAAGAGATTTGAAATCCTACTACAATGGTCAAATTGATAACGGTAGAATATCTGTAAATGATAACTTATGCTTTTCTGAATCAGATCTATGAAATAATAATCAAATATCACCTCAATGTGTAGAATATAACCTTGTGTCCTGCACCTTGTCTGATTTATGATGTTATGTGTGCGGCTACTATTTCATGATCTCTTATATCATGCATACTGAAAATGACATCTTTTACAATTATATATCAAAGTGATTTGACCTAATTAGGTTTACAATATCTTAGAAAACCTAAGATCAACGGTATACAAAAATAACCTAGATATAACTATTACATAGGAATCATCACAAAATTAAATGATTAGATCCATAATAAATGTGTCTTGATCTTGGTAAACTGTTTATAGATCTGTGTAAACTGTTTGCATAGAGATATTTGCCATTTCTGATTACTATGTCATTCCTAAATAACTTGATAAATGTTGCATTCATTGTTCGGTGAATAACTGATGCTCGGTGTGAACTGACTCAGTACTCAGCAATTCCTGGCGCTCGGTGAACATGCTCTGTTAAACCTGTATGCTGTTAGCTTTATGTTATGTCTTGTGTCTTCTCGATATGAAGGCTTTGTAAGTTCAACTGACTGACTTGTTTAACTCCTTATTCCAACCTTTACTGACTAAATAACTTAGATTACCGACTGAATTCATTTGATACTAACGACAATACTTAATTCTCAAATAGAGATAACAATCTCCCCCTTTGGCATTAGTATCAAAACTTTATGTATATGTACCGAATAACTCAAAAATTTACTAGCTCCATATGAATACAAAATATATACATACTCACCTCGAAAATTCTTCAAAACTCCCCCTTTGTGCATGTTCCTAGTGGTGTGAAGTACATGGTGGCATATACATGATTTCCCCCTTTTCAAAATTAATGCCAAAACAAAAATACACTTATAGCTTCTCAAAAATGTGCTTATGGGTTTTCTGCAATGAAGACAAGAGGTTTTCTCATTCCTCTTTCAAGTTTTCAAGAGCAATGTTCTCTAGACCGACTTGTGCATGCCTATCAAAAATATTTTCCAAAGTTGATATCTCTAGGATAGCTACTAAATTTTTAGCCTTCTCAATGTGTCTCTCCATGATTTTCAGGTGTGGAAGTAGATCAGCTTGCAACTCAGTGACCTAGTCACTTATGTTGTCTTCCTGCTTCCTCGAGTCAAATCTCAACCGCCTAAGTTCTTGAACTTTTAGTATATGCTTGTGAAAAGAATTAGGCTCGGTTAGAGATGCATTTGCACTGACCAAAATTTCCTCATCTAACTCCTTGATCTTTTCATTGATCTTAAATGTGGAAGTGATCCATAGTGCATAACTTAAATAAAATTTGTACAATTTTTTGAGTAATAGATTGTAACTCGATAATTACCTCAAAAAGTTTCACCTTATTTATATCCACTTCTTGACTAATTTTCTCTGCTAATTATTGTTGTATTTTTGCTTCAGCCCTTTCTTCAATTCTCTTCTCTGCATCTATATCTGGGGCATTGATATGACTTATTAGAGATGCAAGTCGATCTAAAATGGGAGTATCCTCATTTATTATGATCTGGGGAACAACTTGCTGAAGGATGTCTCTAAAATATTCTAAGATCTTCTTGATTTTACTTTCCTTCCTCAATTTTTCTTGTGTCACCTTCCTCATACATAATTCCCCATATTTCCTTAGTTCCTCGGGGTCCAATGTCCTTGGGTCACATTCACGTATCTCTATTATCTCATCTAATGTGACTGGCCCTTTTCCATGCTTCCTTTTCTACTGTGGTGATGTTTTCACAAATGGAACTAGAGCTTTAACCTCTATATTTGTCTGTTCGGGCTCGATTGACACACTCTCTTCCTTCTTCTGCTACCCGGTGACTTGAGTCTTCATTGATTGAGTAGGGGCTTCAGTTGTGGTGTCAGTTGTTGTGGTTTCTACCAGTTTGGGGTCTTCCAGTGTTTGAGTTTCAGCCTCTTTTTCTTTAGGCTTATCTATCTTAGTTGTGTCTTGTGCACTTGATCCTTGCTCTTGTGATGTGTCCTTTTGTTTCTCAGGGGTTGAGCCTTTGGGTTCCTTTTGATAAATTATCTCAATTGCTTGAATTAATATAGGAAGGTCACCTAGTATTGTGCTTATTGTTGCCTCGATAGGTGTTGTCTCTTCAATTTTTTCTACAGTAATGGTAATATCCTCATCATCATTTACATCATCAGGATCACCATTTGTAATGTCTTCAATAAGAACATCATTAGTCCCTATTATTATAGTTTACTCGGGAGGATCCTGGTATACTTCTTGATATCCTGCTGGATAGAAATCAATGGATATGGTGGTGGCTAGTACCTCGATGTCAGATAGTTCTTTAGGGTCCTTCGTAGCCAAATCAGCATCATCCAAGTGTAAGCCTTTATCTTTTCTCTTGTTCTTCTTCTCGGGTATCACCACCAGTGCTAACTTGTCAGCTTCATCTTGGGCTTGGAGAATAGAAGTCCATAATAACTGATTATTCTCATCTACTTCTGCAAGTTTTCTAGCCAAAATATTTAGTGCTCTGCCTTTAACCAAAAATCTCTTAGAGTATTATTTCATCATCTCTTCTATCTCAAGAACTGATAATATTGGAATTGCCAATATCAAGGAATGTTCCCTCATCTTCTTTTCTATACTCAAGGCATAAGTCCATCTAGCAGATACTTTCTCATATAAACTTTTAGGTACATATTTAGAAAATTTGATTAGTACCTTTTCGAATTTTATCATCATCTAGATGATGGACTCCTCAATCATATTCTAATCCTCGGTTGACATATGTACAAACCAATTTAATTGTGGGTTACTAAGGCCTCCAATGTCTATTATTTCTTATGCTATCTCATCAACAGATTAATCTTTATGTATAACTACCTTGAATTGATTTGGATCTTCTTCTTCTTCTTCATCAATGTCATCCTTACCTCTTATTAGCTTTCTCCTTTTCTTTGGTGCCTCGAAGGTTTCTTGTGCACCTCTCTTCTTCTTTTGATAAGTCTTGGTGGATGTAGGCCTTGTTATTTTTACTATCCCTTTCTTCAAAGGTGGTGAAGCACCAGTGGTAGATCATGTTCTTTCCCTTATTTGTACTTCTACCTACTTCTTCATTGGAGTGGGCTTAATCGGTGTAGACTCTATGTTTTTATCTGACTTGATTGCCTCTTCATCATATGTAGTGTCAGCTAGGAGTAACTGACCCTCGATTTCTACCTCAACTGAAACATTATTTGATGCATCAATATCATATGCATCATCTCCAAATTGTTTCACTAATTTATCCATCATTTTTCTAGATTTCTTTGTAACTTTTCCAATGACTAGATTCATTTCTATTCTCAGTTTGGCCCTTCATAGGTTCAAAACCTAGTGGCCTATGAATCCTTAGGCTCTTCCAGTAAATCCTTGATTGACTTAGATGCTTGGTCTATTGGAAAAATGGCCAGGGCTCCCCTCAGGATCTATGACATGGTTTAATAGCCTCGTGTGTCTTTTATAAGTCTAGTGGTTGTATTAGGCATTAATAGGTTGATCTTTTGGTGTAATAGCAACCACTACTTGTAACAAGTGGTATCAGAGCTTGGTCATAGGTTCGAATCCCCTCGGGTAACGCTGAGGGGGAGATTGTTGGAAAAATGGTCAGTGCTCCCCTCGGGATTCATGACATGGTTTAATAGCCTCTTGTGTCTTCTATAAGTCTAGTGGTTGTATCGGGCATTAACAGGTCAATCTTTTTGTGTAACGGAAACCACTACTTGTAGCATGGTTAATATCAATCTCGTAGCCCATTGGTGCTAACCATTTTGTTCTCAATTCAACTGCTTTAATCAGTGTATATTTTATGTCTACTAGGAAAAAAATATCATGCTCAAACTCCTCAACCAACTATCTCAGTATCCTGCTTCTTGAATTCATTCTTTCCTTGAATTGTTCAAAGTAAACATCCATTATACTCACAAAATTCTCTCCCAAACTTTTTATCAAATCATTAACTTGCAGATTAACTGTCTTAGTAGTAGTCCAATCACATTACCAGTAGAGGGGAAAACATTTTGCACATAAAAGAATATGCAAAGTAGCAATGATCCAAACTTACATTTATTTTATTTTTCCAACTGAATAGTTTTCATGTTCTCTTCTAATTGCTTCAGCAATAGTTCAACAAGATCCAACTGAAATCCCTTTTTCACAATTTTGTAAGCTATGTCCATAGCTCCACATGGTACACTATTAGGTCTTCTTGATTGAAATATTTTGTAACCAATAACATATGCCCCAAACCTGGTTTTGGGATCAATGATGGTGTTGACTTTCATTCCTCTTTTGTCTCATTCAACTCTAGTATTTTTTTCTATCTCAATTCTCGGTGCACTCCTCAGCGCTTTCACCTTGTCAGTTATAGGATAATCGGTTACTGCGTGGATAATGTCCCTGGTGATCTTAACAGGTTCATCCAACCATAATTTTCCATCATGTACATGGCTCAAAACTATCCTGATCCAATCATTCTTGAAAACTTTTAGGAAATGTAGGGCATTTAGCAAACCCTTCACTTTCAAATGTTCGTGATCACTCTTCAGTTTCGCATCAAAACTTAACTCTTGGAATGTGGATATGTGCTCAAAATCACCAATCTCACCAATTTTATAGTTTATATAGGCACAAATGTCCCCAACCAGTAAAACCCTAGAAGGTATGCTCAAAAAAGCTCCAGTTTTATCGGTTTGCGAAGCAACTTCGGGATGAAGTTTATACTTCAGCTCATCACATGTTGCTGATGTGATTAACTTAACATCCTCCTTATAATGTCCCTGGTGATCTTAACAGGTTCATCCAACCATAATTTTCCATCATGTACATGGCTCAAAACTATCCCGATCCAATCATTCTTGAAAACTTTCAGGAAATGTAGGGCATTTAGCAAACCCTTCACTTTCAAATGTTTGTGATCACTCTTCAGTTTCCCATCAAAACTTAACTCTTGGAATGTGGATATGAGCTGAAAATCACCAATCTCACCAATTTTACAGTTTATATAGGCACAAATGTCCCCAACCAGTAAAACCCTAGAAGGTATGCTCGAAAAAGCTCCAGTTTTATCGGTCTGCGAAGCAACTTCGGGATGAAGTTTATACTTCGGCTCATCACATGTTGCTGATGTGATTAACTTAACATCCTCCTTAGTTACAGTCTTAGATTTGTTAACTTTTGATGCAGACGCATTTTCTTCAATTTAGAGCTTTGGAAAATAGCAATGAAATAGCTCAGCATAGATAAAACTTACTTGTAACTATGATTTGTCCAATTTTTAATTTTATTTTTTTATAGAAAGAAGACTTCAATACCTAGTGCATAGATATTTTTTTTTAAAAAATTATCTCATGTACTATTTTTCCATAAGTGTTGAACATAGAGGTTGATATATGGTGAAATATCTATGTTTAGTAAAACTAAAAATATGAAGCCATAATAAACTTAATATATATTAACATTATATTCATTGGAAAGATTTTTTTGAGTAGTACCTTACTACATAGATAGTTTTTTTTATTTGATTTGCTAAAAGCTAAAGTCAAAGTAATTTTTTGACAACATATTAATAGGTGCAAAGAAGACTCCATTGCACATACGAATGATGAATAGAGAGGTTATATCAAAGATATTTTTATCTAAGGGGCTTTGATCCAACCATTTTTAATGAACTCCTTCAAATGGGACCTCTTGAGGCTGAAAACATCATATTTTCTTTAAAATGTATTATTTTAGCAAAAATTAGCATGTCTGAAAAGTGTAACCAACCATTGTGGGGTCACCCACCATCCAATGCTTTGAGTCTTATGTTGCTTCTCTTTAGCTTTGTTGAGGTGTGGCACTCAGGAGTGATTCTAGAAACACCTTGACTCAAAGCTCCAAGAATTTGTGATTGATTGATAATAAAACCGGTAGCATAAGTTTGATATGAAATTGAGAGATGAAATTGTGAGGAAAGAAGGTATCTTATATAAGTTTTCATGAAATCCACAAATGGTTGAGATTGATTCTAGGAAAGTAGCTTGGATGGGTGAGATAATTCAAGACTAGAGAAGATTTGGGTAACTTTCCTAAAAAATAGATTCAATTCCAATTTTACTCAAAAAGCAGAGAGATAAAAGAAGAAATAAATATGAGAGGATTTATTTTATTTTTTGAAAGATTAAAGTTTCTAAAATTAAATTATTTTTCTGATTTAAAAATGATTTGAATTTCAGAAAATTATTTTTCTCAATTTATGAGGATTTTAAATTTTTGGGGAATTTTAAGTGCCACATATTTTTTATTTTTATGATTTTTGGAAGATTTAATAGAATTAAAAATTCAATTAAAGAGAAAGATGAAATTAGAATGAAATTAGCATGAAATTAATTAGAAATTGATGTGAAATATGGGGAAGGCAACAGTAGACTAGACGAACTTGCAAATATGGGAGCAGATGGCATCACACTTCAATAAAGTTTCCCTATGCATAAAAGAATCCATAAAGGCAACCTATGTTTTCTCTCCATTAAAGGTAGGGCTTAACCCGGAATAATCCTTAAATAATCTAGCTGACTTCTATTAACATTGAGGAATCATCAAGACTTAGATTATGAATTTTGTCTAATCTTTGTAGCTTATCCCCAACCTACAACATAAGCCCATAATTCCTATTTTAGGACAACTTTAAGTTTCATCACTAGATAGAGGCTCATATACCCTAGCCATCAAGAATCAACAAACTAAACTCAGTCAGGTTCATATCAATACGTATTAACATATTTTAAAAACTAATCACATATTCTTACTCATACACAAAGATAATGGAATTTAAAAATTCTCATATACAAATGTATTATCGTTATAAATATACACAAATGATCAATAGGATATCCTCATGTTAACATTTATGAATATCTTCCCTTAAGGTTTCTCTCTCTCTCTCTCTCTCTCTCTCTCTCTCTCTCTCTCTCTCGCTCTCTCTCTCTCTCTCTCTCTCTCTCTCTCTCTCTCTCTCCTCTCTCTCTCTCTCTCTCTCTCTCTATATATATATATATATATATATATATATATATATATATATATATATATATATATATATATATATATATTCTCTTCTTAAGAAATCCCCTGTTTGGCATATTAATAGATTTATATAGTAATGTATTTATAAACAAATATATCTACTCTTTCACTAATTAAGAGATTAGAGATTTCTCACATAGTTTAATTTATCTCATAATTTGTTTTTATATTCAATTTATGTATTCTCACTATCCTAATTTATACATTTAAATGTATATAATTAGCATATTAGTACAATATATAAATTTCTACGATAACCTTAATATAATATACATATTTATAATAGTTTCCTCTCTCATAAAAAATCTTTCTTGCACCCATTAGCGCTCTGAAAGATTAGGAAAGGACCATGACACTTGGCAGGGAGTAATTAACAATTATTACAAATTTTATGACTTCGACACCCTCTCTCCTTTTTAAAAACCTAAACCACTCTAAATCTAGAAGACTCTTATAGAAATTATTGGAGCTACAACTAGCCCTTGGCTTTAAAGCACATAATAATGATGAAATGATGGAGTATTAAATTGAGTAATCTCACATGAGCTCAGGCATCAAATCATAATAAATTTGGGATCAAAGAAGGCTGAAGACTTTATTTAACACCAATAAATGGTAAGGAAAGTTAACTTGTCTGAATTTCTCTTGCCTAGGAATGGAGTCTAGAGTGATAACCTTCCATATGAAGGAAAATAGGCAAATGGCATTTTGTGGCGACATTAAGCCAGAAAGGTGGAATGGCATTCTCATTTCCCTTTCAGATACAACTCGTAGAGCTTTGGAGAAGGGACTAGGGGATGACCACTTTGACAATTACTAGATACAGTCTGTGTTAATGGACACATTGTAGGGCTTTTCATTTCCCTATCATCATTCAATGGAATAGAAAAGGTGAGGATCATAGAGGCGGCCAAAGTAATTTTCAAAGATGAAGTTCTAGGAGCTTTAGAGAGGGTGGTATATGGCATTGATAAAGACCTGACAATACCATATCTGAAAATATACATAAAAACATCATTGGAAGCATTACCCTCCATCCCAAGCTTTCAGAGATTGCCATTAATGTTTTTTAAAGATGAAGCCAAATTTTACAACCAATGGCCATCGATGAGGCACAACTTGGTTTTTCTAATAACCACTATGTTCAAAGAAGAGGTGGAACTCGATTGGGTTCTGGATTACTGGAGGGCGCAGGGTTTCGACATTCTTGACTAACTAGATGGGGATGAGATCAACAATGTAAAGATCATCACTCCCTCAGTGAAGAAGATCTCAAGGGACATTCAAGAAAATGAGGAAGAGATCATCATTCTATGCAAAGATGGTGATTCTTGGAGTTGTAGTGTAATTAGAAAAGAATATTAGAGCTATAGCGATAGAGATTATTAGTATAATGGACAAAAGTAAACTATATAGATGCTCTGGATGACAGTACCTTTTTGTTTTTTTCTTATTAAGGTATCTCGACATAGGATTTGGAACCCTAACAGTAAGTAATAGATGATATGTTAGTGCAGCAATGGATTATGGTTTGAAATATAAGGCTTATATTATATTACAAGTTACATGCATCTCAAAAGCCAAGCCTAATAGGCTAACTTTCTTTCAAGCATAATTAAAGAATAGGCCCCTAGGGGGCCTAAGAAGAGTCACGCTAGCACCTTTTTATGTTGGATAGCTGCATGTTAAATCTTTTAACCTCGTAAGCCCTTTCCTTATAACTAGCACAGTCACTTCAAATCTCTACACAGTGCAAGAGGACAGGTGAATCTTTAGATGGAAAAATATAAAAGTATGATGGTTGGATGAGATTTAGATTCTTTCCTAACTAATCCAGTGTATGTAAGATTGTCCTACCCTGATTGAAACCCTAAAAGAATATATTAGGTAAACTTCTAATTTTATGTGATTTTATATTTCGTATGGTTTAATGCTTTCAAATTTATCAATAGGATAAACGGTATCAAAAGAGCTATATAAATTTTCAAATATTCAAATGGGTATATTTATATTTCTTTTATGTATGTGTTCAGTTTTTAGTTTGTATATATATATATATATATATATATATATATATATATATATATATATATATATATATATATATATATATATATATATATATATATATATATATAGATTCATTATCTTTCTTATGGATCACTTTTGATTGGAGCATGCAGATTTTATAGCCATGATTATAGTATTCTTCCTTCTTAGTCTTATGCTTAACAATTTGTCCTTAGATATGGCCTTCCTATTTGCACTTTGTAAGGATAAGGTTCAAGAGAGTCAAGCCTCTTTAGATAAATGTCCTCCTCTCTGGATTTATTTGTCACTTCAAAACTAGAAGCCCCAACATATGCTTAACCTATAAGCCTCCCTCAGATTTAGTTCTATCTTTCGATAGGCGGTTTACTTCTAGTTTCCCTTGTAGCAGGAGCCAGCTACCCCTATAAGGCAGTATATGCTAGCATGCTTTTCAGTATTTCTCCTCTTCAGGATCAAAGAGCTTGCATGGCTATCTCTTTACTGAGATCGTTATCTTGAAGTCAACACACAAACGTTGTGTTGACTTCAAGCTAACGATCTCTTCACAGAGGGTTTTTTTGGTTTGTGTTTATTGAGGCTTTTCCTCTCCTGCTTTATCTAGTTCTTGTGCACGTCTCATTAGTCCTTTATTTTGATCACCATCTTTGTATAACAGTTTTCTACAGGTAGCTCAAGGGAGACCACTCAAAGGCATGTTAGCTCCTTTTTCTCTATTTCGGATCTTGGCTTAAGACAATAAGGGTTTTTTCAAAAAGAGGATCTTTGTTTAGAATAGTATGTAGGATTCATCTATTTTTCATTAATTCTGATCTCTTTAAACTTTGTCATATATGGCTAACCTAGCAGCGTTCTAGTTCTAGATTTAGACAAGGTATCCAGCATTTTTACGCAAAGCTATAGGTTTGTAGTAGTTAAAAGCACTAAGCCCCCTTTGTTTCCATTTTCAGTTTAGGACTTCACGAAATTAATACCTTATTTTATAATCTAAGGATAAGAGTTAAATTATGGACCTACTTTGGACTTTGTATCTTCTAACAAGATCTATGCCAAGAATTTGTTTTGTTACAGGTAATACAGGCACAAAAGTCACGAAAAATTAACCATGTATTTTGATATAAGCGAGGTTCATATATCACAAATTGTTTTATACTTTTTTGTCTACAATGTAGAGGTATCAGAAAAAGGAAGTTACGAGTCCAGTAGGGGTAGCATTATATACTGACTTGAGACTCTTAATTTTAGAACAACTGCAATCAAGGAGAAGAGAGACAAGAATATCCAATTTTATGTTCTAATTTATCAAATTGTAACAAGAGGGAATTCCCTCTTAAAACATTATGTATTAATTTTTGGACTTTGGTCCCAGGCATGGCTAGAGGTTTTCTCAACCCCACTCTTTCCTATTAGCACTTGCACTGAGTGGGGTTCATGTAACTTTCTGAAATTAAGAAAATTCTTGGCTAAGGCCTTTTACCAAAAAAAAAGAAATTGATGTGAAATTAAATTAATTTGGTCAATTAATTTAATCTGGAAGAATAATTAGCTAACTTGATTTAATTAAATATAATTAATCAAATTATGGGAAATAGGAAATTGAATTTAGTTAAGTGATAAAGATCAATTAATTAAAGGTAATTAATTAAATAAAGTTAATTATTTAATTAATTTTAGGGAAATGATTAAAAGATTAGATTATAGAAGAATAAAGAATGATTAATTAATAATTAAATAACCATTAACTAATAGAAGAATAATTAGTTACTTAATGTTCGCTCCCATTTATATACATTTTTAGGTGTCTACATTTGCCCCTCTTTGATACAATGTGATTATGAGTGTTGTGTCAAAAAAACATTTGATTAGGTCTTGTCCCAGCATGCCCCAACAAAAAAAAGGTGAGTTTATGCCGCCTCAAAATATGAAGCAAAAAATGTGTTAGATGAGCATTAATTTATTTCCAATGAAAAATTGTGTGCATAGGATCAAATAGTTTGGAAAATAAGGTTACAACTTGCAAGATATGGCCAGCTAAAGATTCTAGGGTCCACAAATATCAAATACGTCATCAGGCTTAAATTAGGGTTTGGATCCATAGGCTATAAATAGTGGTTAGGGCCAATCATTTGTCACTTTTCACTTTAGGAGCTTCTAGATCTTGGGTAAGCATTTGCATATTTTTCTATCTTCTTTTGAGTGATGGTTAGTCTAGGTGGAATCACACATCTTTCTGATCATGTTTGTACATTTCATCATCTAGAGAAAAGCAGACCTGCAATGATTATTGTTTACCACCTCATTAGTTGCATCCATTTAATGCATTTTAAAAAAATTAATTTTGGCATAAAAACTAAATCTTTTGCATTTGCCTCATGATTCTACCACAACTGCCATTATTCTACTAGAACTACTATCAAGATGTCACAATTGATCAACCTAGTGCTGTACACACTAAAATATGCACTTCTATGAACCATTGCATGCAAGGTTGCTCAAGAATGAGGCCTCACAAAGCGGTTCATAGCTCTCTATGTATGGAGTTGCAAGGGACTATGAGTTTTGCTCTCAGCTAGAGCTACAAGAAAGTGACCTTGCTAGTCAACCATACAATGAGAGATTCAAGTGAAGACAAGGGCAAGAGTGCCAATATCTCCAAGAATCTAAATGGAAATGAAATGCAAATGCAACTAGTATGAATGTGCAAGACTAATCTATCAAATGAAGTGCAAACTAAACTATGAAAAGAAGTACAATAGATTCCAAGCCCCTAATTAAGCTATGTGAGATCTATTCTATTGCATAAAAGGAAATCTAATCTATGATGCCATGAATGTGATTATGAAAGCAAAACTATTATGAAATGCAACTAAAATGTCAAGGCTTCAAAGCTTGAGTGTCTTCAAAGAGAGCTCCAAAACCTACAGCATAACAATAGCAAAAAAATATGGATCTAAATGAAGGAGAGAGCTCTCCTTTTATAAGAAATGAGGTGAAATGGACCATGGAGATTAAGAGGCAAAAGATTTAATCAACAGTGGAGCTTAAAAGAGGAGCAATCCATGTGCACAAGTATCCTCCAATGAGAAAATAAGAGTTGACTTTTGTGTCCATATGAGACAAAAAGTGCTTTTTCCCTTTTTATAAAATAAGAATAATGCTTTATTTGTGCAACTTAGGATAAGAGGAAAAGTGGGGGCTTTTTATTTATTAAAAGGGGAGGGAATATTCCTTTTAATAAATAAAGACTTAGGATAAGATGGTTAGCCCATAGAAAATAATCGAATAAATGATAAAGCTAGGATTTGATCAAGAGCAAGCAATTGATGATTTTAGCAAAAATGCTAGCAAGGGGCTAATAGTCTAGTCTAATTGATGATTTAATATTGCAATTGCCATAAAAATTCCGCAATCAACTTAAGTGTGCTATAAACGCCATAAGAATAGTGCATTCACCATAAATGTGACACATTTGCATGACAAAAAAGTTTTTTAAGTTTGTTGGAAGATAAAATTTGATTTCAATCTTGGCGCCTATTATGATTTTCCTATTCTACAAATGGCCTATGATGTTCTTAAATTTAGAGAGATGAGGCCTCCAGGGCTTATTCTCACATTCCATCTTACTAATCCAAAGAGGTAGATACTCAGGGATCTTAGTTTGTATTAGGCCACTTTGATGACTAAGATCACAACCAATAGGGGTCTTATCTTTGTGCTTCTCGAGTGATGGCACTCTGATACATGTATGTTCCATTTACCTACTAGAGAGGCCACACTGACACTCGAAGATATATATTAAATCCTCCATATTCTCATTCACAGCACCCTGGTAGAGTTTTCTAGATAGCCAGGTATTATAGCTTTGGTAGAGTTGTATAGTGTAGAAAAGGATTAGTTAGGCATGGCATATCCCTATGGAATCCCATGGTCAAGGTTCAATGGTATTCTAGATAGGATGGGGTATTAATAAAAAATTTGATATGCGGGATCATTTATCCCTACAAGAGGAAACATGGGTTTTCAGTAGGGTGGGGTGCAATGCTTAGAGGTATGGTCTGGGATAGGATAATTTATGCTTAGGGCCCCTGTGTGATGGCTCACCTTTACTTCCATATGTACTATGTGTGGCTTACCATGATGGTAAGTTGATTGGTTGCATTGTGACTCTTCTTTAGATATGGGTGTGGGAGCACATCATCATATGTCATCCTATTGCTCCTAGAGACTTTCTTGAGGGTCGACCATACATGTATTTATATGAGGGTTTCATTGTTTAGAGCCATCCGAGACACATGGTATATTAGAGACAATAGTTTGATATGTTTCCCTACTTTATTTGGATATTATACAGCTTGTCTAATTTAGGCAGGTGAGGAGGTACATCTCTTTCTATGTAGATATAGACAATACCTAATAGGGCATACCATTTCTTACACCCATATGATAGATTTTCATAACCCTGAATGGGTTATCCAATAGGTTGGTGAGATATAGGATATTAGTGATTCTTATGCACATTTTTCCAAGAGGTCTCAGGATGTAGCTACCTGGGGTCCTATTGTTCCCACCCATGCTGTACATAAAAAGTTTCAAGGATTGAGGATAGTGCAATGGACATGGAGATATAATACAATAGATATTTTCACTACCCCTCAATATGATGCATAGTGGTCCACCCATAGGCCCATTCCAGTGACAAACATTTTAGTGTCAGTGAAAGGAGTGATCATGTAGAGGCCATGGCAGGGAGGTAGGGGTAGAGGGAGAGGAAGATGAGGTTAGGACAGAGGTGGTCAAAGAGGCTGAGGGGGGAGGGATAGGGGCGGTGATAAAGATGGTGATGATGGTGGAGATAGTGGAGAGGGTGGAGGTGGTGGTGGTGGTATAGATGCAGGAAAGGGTGGAGAGGGTGGTGGTGGTTTGGATGTTGGGGATGAGGAGGGTGAGAAGGAGAAGTCACTAGTATGGAGGGTGAGGGTATAGAGAGATGTTTCCCTAGCTACAAGAGTGAGAGATGAGGCCATGGGTAAAGCTAAGGAGGAGGGTGAGGAGTTAGTGGGTGGGGGAGAGGAGATAGGGAGTTCTAGTAGTGATAGTAGTGAGAGTGATGATGATGATGAAGGGGATAGGGAGAGGGGGACTTGGTGAGGAGGTTGCAATCTTAGGTTGTAGACACATCCATTAGGTTAGATTTTGTAAATATTTGGGCATTAGATGCAAAGAACTGAGGTACAATGGAAAATAAGAGAGAACAACAGGCTCAGTTGGAGGTGAGAGATTATTTGGATATCATGTAATACTTGTCACTTTGGGAGGCATTGGACCGGATTCGATTTATGAAGCTCATTGTTTTGATACCAAATTTGATGTTTGATTGTCACTTTCCACTTGTCATTTCAAAGATGATTTTATTGCAAGATTTTTTTGACATTTTATGATTTTTTTGATTGGTTTCTTCATGTCATTTTCTAGTTTTTTATGTTCATCAAAGGGTTCGTATGTTTGGAGTTGAGGTATGTGTTGCACATCACATAGAAGAAGGATCTTATCACAAATACTCCTAACATGGTTTCCTTAAATGATTTTTTTATGTTTTCAATTTTTTGGATTATTTCAAGATCATATATGATGTTTTTTATCATTTTTTAAGGACTTTTTCTAATGTTTTTGAGGGGTTTTTTAGGACTTTATCTGAATTTTTAGGGTTTTTTTAGGACATTTTGCAATGTTTTTAGATTTTTTTTAGGACATTAAGTAAGACTGCCCCAAGTCTAGTGAACCAGTACAAGTCATGGATAAGTTTGAAGGCTCAAAAAAGTTATGCTCGTTGGTTTTGGGCTTAGCATGTGCAGCAATATTTTCTAGTGAGTACAAAATGATCATTTAGATTCATTTATGGTTGAGTACAAATAGTGTTGGCACCTATTTTCTAGGTTTTCACCAAGGTACCTACCCAATAGCGGCTTTTTTCCAAGTTTTCACCAAAGGGCGATTTTTTTCTCTTTACTATTTTATGTTTTTCAATTTTTTTGTTGTTGCCAAGGCACCTATTTGTCGGGTTTGTCACCAAGGTAAATTTTTATATTTTTATATTTTTTTGTTTCCAAGGTGCATATTTGTCAGGTTTTCACCAAGGTAATTTTTAATATTTTTTTGTATTTTTTAAAGATCTTTTAAAATATATACACTTGACCTTGGGATATCAGCTATAATACTTTTTTAGGTGCATGTTGTTGAAGTAGCTAGGGAGCGAATCTCCCTCTTGGATTGCTAGTTGAAATGCCCCATTGTCTAAGGATCCAATAATGACATAGTGTCCTAACCATTTGGCTTCAAATTTTTCAATATTTTCTCAATCTATGAGATTTATGTTATTCTCTTTCAAGCCCAAGACACTTACCTCAAATGTCCTTGGTCTAGCTCTTTTTTTGTAACTTTTGCGAAGGCGGTTTTGATAGCCTTGCAAGTGGTTTATTGCATTTTGACACTTCTCATCCAATAATTCAAGTTTTGATAATCTAGCTACCCTATAGTCTTCGTCTAAAATAAATTTCTTCAATGATATCCTGAATGAGGGAATCTCAACTTCAAGAGGTAGAACTACTTCTATTCCATATACAAGTGAAAAGGGTGTTGCTCCTATGGGAGTCATTATGCTAGTTATATATACCCATAGTTCAGGACTAAGCTGCAAATTCCATTCTCATCCAAACTCGATGACAACTTTATTAAAAAAAATTAGGATTTTTTTGTTAGTTCATCAACATTTGATTTTACATTGGTGCCCCTTGTAATGAGAAATTTGGTTGGGCATAATTAACTCTTTTCACATTGATGACACCATCATTGGTAAAGTTCTTGTTTTTATTCTAACATTTGGCTTTATCAGCAAGATTATTATTGGTGTGGGGTTTATTAGGATCAGAAAGGACCCCTTTCTTGATTAGGTTTTGTTCACATCTGATTCCCTATCTAATTAATTGTTTAAAATTTGGAGCAAGTTAAAGTTCAATCGTGAAATCTATATATAGAATAGGATTATCCATGAACATGGTGATAAGGTATTCCTCAAGAATGTCATAAGGGACTATGTTATTCATGATTCTCCATATTTGTAGGAAATTGGAGAAAGCTTCACCCTCTTTTTGTTTAGTATCAAAGAGATCCTTGATGCTAACCTTTCATTCAATGTTATGATAAATGTGAGCTATGAATTTCTCTGCCAGTTCTCCCCATGATTGGATACCATGAGGTAAGTGTGAAAACCATTCCATTTTTGGTCTAGCTAAGATTTGATAGAAAAACCACATGAGGTATGATTCATCATGTGTGACCTCTATACAACTGGAAAAGAATTCCCTTATGTGATCAAAGGGGTTGGTTTTGCCTGTATATTTATCAAATTTGGGTGCCACAAAGTGTGCAAGAAATGGAGGCATTGCAATTGAGTGATCAAAGGGGTAAGGATACAATTCCTATGTACTATAGGACTTCATTTTTCCTTGGTTTTGAAGATCCACTAACTTACTTTGCATGGTTTACATTTCTTGAATCAAGAGGTCAATTTGATCTTGAGGAATGTTTCCAAAGTTTATTTTTGGTAACTAGGAAATAGGTTTGTCGAGGATTTTGAAGATGTGGTGCAGGCATGTAATACCTACCAAGATTTAGATTTTGATTAGATTTTTGGAAACAAGGTTTTTTTTGTTATTTTTGTTGAAATATGGATCTAACCCTAGGAGGGGTTTGACTAAAAGTAGGACCAATAGAGAATGATCCTAGTTGACCATGGGTTTGTTATTGTGATAAAAAACCAACATGAAAAGATTATGTCATTTGGGTGTTGGAAAAAGGTTTGTAGTATTTTTGTGGTGATAATGACATAATCAAAGTACTTTAAGTAATAGGTATTATTAAAGTGATCACTAGTATTTTTTGGGATGAGATACTTTGACAGCTACTTGTGTCTTGACTAGTAGGAATTCCCTGAGACAACATCTGGTTTTGATTTAATCCCCATGTAGAAGAGGAGACAACTTGCATTGTGTTGGTGTCCAAAATGATGCTTATGCTCTAATAGGCTGCCAATGTACCTTGAGACTGATATTAGGAATGGTTAGTTCCAAGTGTGGGAGCTCTGCAAGGAAACTGGACCAACTATAGGGACTTAATATGCCCTCTTCTGCTTCTGGCTCTACAAAACCAAGGTGGGTGCACCTAACCTAGTATAAAATATACTTCATACACCAAGAACTAGGTTTGAATAATAGATAATAGAATAGAAAGAAAGTACTAAGTGTTAACCACACACTCATTGACTCTCCATTACTATGGGGTGGAACCTTACACAACCGAATACTGAAAACTTAAGGATGGTTCTTAATTTCATGTGTTTGAATCATAACAACCTCAATCAGGACATGTCAATAAAGAAGTACTTATCTAGGCCAGTGCCTCATCCATTGGGCAAGGTTTCTTAGACAGACTACATACACACACCAGAATATATCTGAGATTCAAAGCCATAAACACATTTACAATCTCCTTTACTACTTACAGAGTATCCTTATATAGACAAAAGATAAATCTATGTCCCATCTAGAGCATCATTTCATCTAATCCTAGATTAGAACTCAAGAATGAAGGCACATACATAAACTGGTTATGCAATGAACTAGAAAGCTCAAAATTTATCTATGTTGACACAAAAGAGAGACAAGAATCAGGTGCCTACATTAAGTATGAAGAATCCTCAAGTGTATACAATCCATCCAAAGGAACCCTGCTTGCAAACTACAGCTTAGACCTACAACTTTCTTTCAATAGTCAAAAAAAAATCAAGACAAGTCATTACAATTCAGACTGAGAAGAGGACTCACAACCCAAAAGTTTGAATACCTAACTCCCAATAACCTCAAATGATAACAAAAATCCCTTTATACCAGGGTTACAATGCAAGCACAATGATCATTTCAAACTCAAAAATTCAAAAACAACTAACCCCACCGAGGAGTTACCACAGACAAGACAGGGATCAAGCCGCAGCATGCAAGCTCAAACAGTCTAATGCATTTAATCAACATCAGATCTTCAATCATGAGAAACTCTGAAAAGGCACCGAAGATCAATCAAAAATCTACAAAATTCAAACTGGAAGTGACCTTGCAACTACTTTTGGTACATTTCATTTACTCCCCTACGGCAAGACACTCCTCTTCTGCAATCATCTCACACCCTGGAGCACACTGGAGCGGTGGAGAAAATTAGTTTTACCAACTCTGGCCCTTTCTGTCATCAATTTCAGTCCTTTCTGGTCGCAAGAAACCACTAGTAGAATTTGGCAAATAAATGACTAAGAAACTAAAACCTTTAGTCACGTGACCAAAACTGATCATATTTGGCAAATAAATGACTAAATAAATGACCAATTTGTTCATTAGGTAAAATGACTAAATAAATGACCAATTTGGTCATTGGGTAAAATGACCAAATAAATGACTAAATAAATAGTTTGAGGGGTTTTTCCTTTTTGGTTCCACAATTTCATTCATTTTATTGTGAGAGCATGTTTTCATCAAACAAATTTTCAGTCATGGCTTACTATTTTGAATTGGTTTCTCATCTCATGTCTAAAAACAAATTTGACTTGCATCTAATATTAGATTTGCAAATCAAGTTAGATCTTAAAATGGGCATTTCATCTGATGAACAAGAGAAAAACTTCCCCCATTGACCTGCCAAGGGGAAAATATAGTGTACATACTAGTTGTCAATTTGCACTTGGGACTACTCGCAAAGTATATTTGGCATATTGCAGAGGATTAAGTCCATAGATTTTGTTTGTAATGTCCTTATTATAGTTAGTCACATCCACCAGACACTTTATTTTGTTAGGAAATTAAAAATAGTAAAACCAAAAATAACTACAAAATAATGGAAGAAGAAATCACCAAAAAATAGTAATGTTAAAAAACAAGATTCTAAAGGTATTAACCTCATAATAATATGTCTATGTATCATTAACTGTGCCTAGTGGCACAACAAATTATTGACTCCATGATTAATGGTGTGATGAGAGGACAAGCAAGATATTATTAGCGACATCATAAAATAAAGCTACAAAATAAAACCTGAATTCAAGATTAAATCATTAGAAAACTTGCCCTGAGTGATCAGATACATTAATTATAAAAAACACTAGACTTAGAATAGTTTCCTCTTGAACCTATATAAACTCCTAGCGAAAACTATTTTAATTATCTAAAAAATTAAAAAATAATTAAGATAAAATAAATATAACACCAATTATGTCTATATAATATAGACCACTTAAAATATATTATTTATCATAATTACTAATTATATAAAAGCAAAAATTAATCAATTAAAAGTTAAAATAAATCTTATTAATTTAATTAATTACTAAACATACAATAAAGACAAATTAAAATATCTATTTCAATTTATTCCAGGCCATGCAATAGCAAAACTTGATTCATTAATCAATCACTATCACCATACAAATATAATACTAACATTCTAAAATTTTCCCAATCCTAATATTAACCAAAATGAAGAAGATAATTGCCTACAAATGAAAATCAAATAGTAATATGTGAATAGGCGGCAAGGATTAAGCATAATTTTTTGGCTTCCCGCGTTTGCTAATATTTTTCTTTCTGGCGGAAAGGATTGAGTGGTATTTTTTTTTGGCTTCTGGCGCTCTCTGTTCCACCCGTTCCACGTCCCATGGCCTCAATGACTCCGGAGCAACTCAATCATCTTTCCCTTTTCGGCAAAACTCTCCATGCTTTCATTTTTCATTTCTATTTCTCTATTGAAATGAAAACATGGAAGTTGTATAGTAAAATCATAGGGCAATGAGGCCCATGATCAATCCCCGTGATTAGCAACAACAGGCGGGGTGGTATCCAGGGCAGCCATAGTTTCAATACCTAGGCATGCAAAAGAAGCACTCCACTCCACCCCCAACAACCTATGTCGCCCCATCAGGATACTCACATGTATGCTCAACCAAATCAGGTGACAACTTTACACAACATTGTTGATTTTCCTCTTCCTTTAATGCATAAAATTCTTTACCATAATGAAAATAATCAAGTATGGGTTTGGCTTTCAACATGAATATTATTTTACTGATGGAATTTAAGGATACAAAATTTTGGTTTGTGAAAGATTTAAAAATTATGGTTTGTGTCTGGTAGGGTTTTGCAAAAAAAATCTTTTTGTAATTTAGAGTAATTGTGTTCCTATTAAAGATTTGATAAAATCTCCTTTATCTATTCTTTGGCATACACGGTGCTAATGCAATTTAGAGGAAACAGGGTTTGCATTTTTTAAATATATAAAAATTAGGGCTTGTGCATCTGTTAGGGTTTTGCTAAAAACTTTCTAAACAAGTTCTTTGTCCAACACATTAACCTTATTCAATGCTCTGAACAAATTTGTTTTCTCATGGAGAAGTTCATTGTGAAATGTCTCCTATGTTTCTTTTAATCCCTTGATCATTGATCTCAGTTGTTGATTTTCATGTGTAGGACAACATGATTCAATTGGTTTGATAATATAATAATATTGCTATCAGAATCCAAATTAATAGATCTTTGTGACTATTTCAAAGAATTAAGACCCCCACATGTCTGTAACTTTGGATTCATTTGAGAAAAAGACATCTTGATATTTCCAAATTTAGGGTCCTGATGAATTTCCAGGATAAGAATTCCTATGATTTTTCTCATAGCCTCAATTTGAGAACATATTGGATTCTTGGAAGGAGCTCTAACAGAAGCCTGATCCCCCTTTTTGGTGTTCCCTTCCACAAAAATTTCTTTTTTTGTCCTCGTCTCCTTTGAAACTCTATTAAATGCCTTAGATCTTCACAGTCCATCTCTAGACTTGACACCATTGACAAAATTCCTACTCAAAGAACTCAATTTTCTACTTTGAGTACTTCAATGCATAGTTGTCCGTACAGAATTGTGTTTCTAGAAATCTCTTCTTTCATCTTTGAAACCTGTTGTCTCCTTCTTGCTTCAAAACAACATAATTTTAAACAAATAAACTTCAAATTCAAGAAGAACAACACCATGAAGCTTTGGCTAGAAGATGAATGGAAAACAACCGAAAGGAAAAATATCAGAGGCAATATACTTATATTTCTATGATTAGCCACTATTTAGTTGGAAATTTTAGAAACTCATTTCTGTGTTGGAACAATGTGGCTACCATGGTTAGTTGCGGGAAGTCTATAGAAGAAATTAGAAGGTATACAAATATTTTTTAATGGATTGTATGCAATTTAACTCCATGGTATTTGTTCACCTCTACACTATAATGCTAGATTTTTGTTGTAATTTTGGGATTATCTTCACATGCATAGATTTGACTTAAAGATGCTACAAAGTACTTGTTCACTCTATTATAGCTATTTTTGTGTAAGTTTTTGATATGATAATGATTTAATTTTATTGATCACATTCATTTTAATGGATCAATCCTTGTCCTAAACACTTGGAGAAACACTAGTTCATTTTATTAAGGCTTAATCATCTTATATAATTTGGCCTTAAGTTGTGTGATTTCCATGAAAGGATTGGTCGATGCAATAATAAATTTTAGACTTTTTATGATAATAAATACTATTTTTTGTAGGTAGAAGTGTGGATAGAAGAGATATTATGGTGCAGGTAGAAGTGTTGATGGAAGATATATTATGGTGCAGGCTGGCAAATATGGCCCAAATGCAAAAAAAAATGTAAGTCAATGATCTTAAACTCTACTATTATGTATCTATTTATATCTTTCCATCTTACAATGTCAACTCCCAAGTGTCACGTTAGTTATGAAATTGTCTTGTAATTTCCTTCATGTGCCAATTTTTTTAATTTTTTTTTTAAAAAAGATCTGCAATTTCTTAGTCTAGATCTGTTAAAATGTTGCAATAAAGGCTAAATGCAGAATTATTGGTTCATGTTGCTAGTTCAATAAGAAAATTCTTTAATAAAACATATATATGTTTCAAATACTTCACTCTTGGAGTATGGGAATGGAAATCAAATTCAAAACCCTCTTGAGGTAGGAAAATACCATAAGAAAAGCACACAACATTATTCACTTCAATAGTCAAATATACAATGTAGCTTACAAGATTGCTCTCTCCTCTACAATCATAGGCTACAACTATTTACTGTCTTTGGAGTATGTAATCTTTTACCTCCATTTTGGACTGTTGCTTTACAAAAAAACCCATGTTCTCAACTCCAACTTCCAGTGACTAAATCACAAATGCACCTTGTAAATGAATTATTGATCAATAGATGAATTAGAAGGATTGATGAGTTTGAATCCAAATCTAAATATGATTTCCTCCCAGGCCATTTTGGAATTCCCTGGCCATGTCCTTGCTCATTGGTGCTGGTTGTCCAAGAAAAGAAAATCAAGAACATGTTTCCTCTATATGAGATCAATAAACTTTTAGTTGCAACCTTGACCCCATCTGTGGCTATTAACAAACTGTAATGTATGCAGACAACTAATCCTCACAAAGGGTTTGAAACTTTAGTTGTTGTAAAGAAAATTCATATAGTGGGTCGCCATTCACTAATGGATCACCCTTTGAACATAGAACATGTGATGGGCACTTCACTTTGTTAATAACTTCGCAATGAGCTTCTCATCTCTACATGTCATGGGACACATTAATATGGCCACAAAATCATCATTTTTTCCCTTGAGAAGGAACCATCAAGCTCTATACTTACTACTTAGGATATTCTTTAAAATTGGCATTGCCAATCTCTTAATGAACAATAAAATATTTCAATTGAAAAGGTCAGTTTAGCCAAATTGCATTTCAACAGCCCAATAAAAAGAGCTCAATAGACTTGTTTTGCCTAATCTGTGTTAAGTGTAGTGTGTCTAAGAGAATACTTTAAAATCAACGTCAGAATCAAGAACCAAACCCCTTTCCAGCATCCTATTGATCAATAATTTTGCTTCAGATACTTTATTTTGTTTGCAAATAACTCTAATGAATTCCTTATATGTTTGACCATTAGGTTCAAAACCATTTTCCTTCATTATTTTCAACATCTGCAGACATTTGTCAGTATTTCCATCTTTAAGGAGACTATCAATCAACATTGTCAAAGTTACATCTCTGGAAATATATCCATTTTGTAATGTGTTCTCAAATAACCTTTCTGCTTCATGCACCTTGCCTTCTCTGCATAGCCCATGAATCACAGAATTGTATAAAGATAAGCTTGGTTCATAACCATTTTTGGTCATTTTATCCAAAAGTTCTAGAGCTGTGATGTATTTTTCCTGTTTGCAATACCCATCAACAAGAGCTCTGTAGATTGTTTCATCAGGAGAATGACCTCTTTCTAGCATTATTTTAATTATTTGACCTACCTCAAGCATCCTACCTCCTTTGGAAAATCCTGTTATCAAGGCACTATAAGTTTCTAAAATAGGCGGACAACACTTCTGCATCATTCTATCCAAAAGATGCAAAGCAATGTCAACTTTTATATTCTTCCACATGTGATCCACAACCTAAATTTTGACTGAGCCATCATGATCAGAAGTAGCAAGCTCATCTTCATTCGAAATTACTAGTGCTTGCTGCACATTGTTCTCTTGGTCTAGATCATCCATAAGCTTACAATAAGTTTGATAATTAGGCATGAATCCATCCTTCATCATTTTACCTAGTAAATCAAACGTGTGATCAACTCTTACCTATTTTAAGGTTACCTTCAATTAATGGAGTGTATGTTACTAGATTTGGCTTTATGCCTTTTTCCTCCATCTCACCAATTAACATTTCTGCCTTCTCTAATTTCCCTTGTTTGCAAAGTCCATAAACCAATGCACTGTACGTGTACACATTTGGGGGGCAATCTTCCTGTACCATTTTTTCTAAGATTTTAAAAGCAATATCCATAGAACCTTCTTTGCATAGTCCATCAATAAGTGTCGTATAAGTGACTAGAGTTTGAGGCACCCTACTCCCTAACATCTAACAAAACAATTTATCAGCCTCAAGTACCTTGTTTTCCTTGCACAGTCCATTTATCAACACATTATAAGTATGTGAATTTGGTTCCCGACCATTATTAGACATCTTGTAGAATAGCCCAAGGGCAATATCAACTTTTCCAGATTTGCAGTAGCCATAAATTATAGTAGTATATGTTACACAATCAGACATAATGCCATTCTCAAGAAGTTCATTGAATAACTCACAATCCTGCTTTAGCTTTCCTTCTTTGCAAAGTCCACTGACGAGTGCGTAATAAGTCTAATCATCAGGTTCACACCTCTTTTTCTTCATCAACTTAAATAAATCATAAGCAATATCTACTTGATACTCTTTGCAATACACTTCGATTAGAGTATTATATGTCACGTTATTTGGGGTCAAATTTCTCTCAACCATTTTGTTTAAAAGTTGCATTGCTTTTTGCACCTTCCTTTGTTTACATAATCCATTGATCAACTCATTGTATGTACAAACATTGGGTTTGCATCCACTCCTTTCCATCTTCTCCATAACCTCAAAAGAATAGTCAATTTGCATTTGTTTATAGTGGCCATCAATGAGTACATTATAAGTAACTATATTTGGAACTAAACCCATTTCCAATATTTTGTCAAATAGTTCCCTTGCCTCTTTAAGTTTACCTTCTTTGCAAAGTCCACTGATCAATGAAGTATAGGTATGAATTTTTGGCTTGCAATTAGTTTTCTTCATCTCTTCAACAATATCAAATGCTTCCTTTAGCCTGCCCCTACCACATAGACCTGTGATAAGAATTGTATAGGTATGAACATTGGGATTGCAACACTTCTTCACCATTTCATCAATTAAATCATAAGCTTCTTGAATTTTACCATTCTTGCATAGACCATCAACAAGTATGAATAAGTGACAACATTAGGCTCACATTGCTGCTCAGACATCCAATTGAAAAGTTTGAAAGCTTCCTCCAAGTTGTCATTCCTGCAGTGCCCTAGAATTAATGATGTATAAGTAGAAGTATTAGAAAATCGACCATCTTGCAGAATATGATTAAGAAAGATATATGCCTCCTGCACCTTTCCCTGCTTACAAAGAGCATTGATCAATTTATTATATGTTAAAAATTTAGGCTTGAATCCATTTGCAAGCATCATTCTAAATATCCACTGTGCCCTAGAGGTCATGTTCAACATGTCCAGAACCTCGATTAGAGTATTGTAAACTTCACAACTAGACTTAAATCCTTTTATGTGCATTTGATTAAGTTCTTCAATGACTTTCATCATCTCATCCTCGTGACCGCAGTCATTTATCATAGAAATCTTAAATGCCTCTGCCTCTTGGTAGAGAGGCACAGAATTTACAGAATTCAACAAATTGATGATTGAAATATATGACTTGACATCATGCCTGTATCTAGGCCTCTTTTCAATCCTATGGAAAAATTGTAGGGCTAAATTAACATCATTATGAAGTTCCAAAACCTTAACCACATTCTCAGAAGTCATATGAGAGCTCAACTTCTGCAACGAACTTCTTTTCTACCAATTTGGTTGCCTAATTAGGGCACAAACCTGGTGCACTAAATCCCAAAAGGCAACACACTTTTCTACAGAAGCCATTGCCAAGGTGTTTTGTTGACAAGTAGGATGATAAAAGAAACTAGTGGATAATAGAGAGCACAAAGGAAGTACCGATGAATGAAAATTTTCACTGAAACTTATGAAATTGCATGAATGTAAAATCAGTAATGTGGATTTTCCCAGACCATTCCATGAATTAGATTTTGTAGCTAATGGGTGTGTCTGGTGATTTTGAGTTTTGAAAACTTTTGAAAATCGAGCGAGGAGTGAACTTCGTCATCTTCTTGTCTCAAAGCTCCATTTTCACTTATTTTGTTGTAGGCAGATTAATGTTATCTTCTGACGCTTTTAGAGTTTCACTGAAGTTGTGAAAAGATTCAAGTATAATCTGAAGAATAATATCCAAAAGGCTCACAGGTAAAATAATGGCATTGCTTGTATGTCGAGATGTGTGTTGTAGTTGGGGAAGGAATTTTTGACATCATGACAGGATTGTGGCCTGTAAGGTGAGGAAACCTGGTGTATGTGTTTGACACAAGGGCATATCCCACATGCCAACTTTTTTAATTTACCACACAATGTGTTGCATTTCCTGGCTTGAAAGGGGAGTAGTACTGCCAGATTAATTCTTCATTTACATGAAAAATAATATACATTTTATTTAATGCATTTCTTCTCTATTTAATAAAAAAAATGTATTTCTAAAAAAATAAAAATACATAGCAGTCATCACTCTTATGGAACCATGACAGAGACCTATATTTAACAATGAGTTTCCTTTTAGGCCTTATAGGGACGATATAATAGTTGATTTTAGGAAAAAGACACTATAAAAATTAACTGAGATATATTTTAGATGGTAGAAAATTATTAAACCAGTAAGGGCGATGTAAAACTATGTTATTTTTGTATTATGAACATACAAAGTCTAGCTTATGTTCTTTTTTCATATGGCATTTAGAATGAATGACTTTATCAAATTACGTTAATGCACAAAAGAGAAGTAGATTTATTCGACATATCTTACTTATATTGCTAGAAATTAAAAATGAAGAATATATATCCATTCTCTGGTTGCTAATTTAATCTTGGAAGAGCTTTGTTTTAGTTGCAAAAAAAATTAGTTTTAGCAACACAAGGGAATGGTCCCCAAAAGGATCTATGTGATTCCTTAAGTAGTCAAGGATAAGAAGAATATATTGAAAGTGTTCACAAAGAAGTAGTATAAATATAGGAAAACACTCATATGGATGACCAATAACAATAGAAAATTTCAACTATCTCCCTTGTTGCCATGGTAGGAATCACTTAATATCAGATCTCCAGACAGAAAAACAACTCAAATAAAATAATGGCAACTGCAACTATATATTGTGCAAAATTCAAGGAAGTCAGAGCTGTGGATATTTGTGAGCTAAGAGTTTTTCAGTTATAAAATTTGTAGGTTTTTGTGGCCAATAACACTATGAAGTGTTGCAAAATTATGATAAAAGGCATGAGATTGCAGCTTGAGAAACATGGAAAGATCTATGTAGGTGTTGGGTTTGTTTTTTTATGTGTAGACTAAGGCTATGTGGGTGTTGGGGTTTTTTCTTACTAGTTTGACTTCTTTTTCATTGCCCTATTTGATAGGTTAGAGTGGGGCATTTTTAGATTGGTGTAGAAAATCTACCTCATTTTTACTATTTAAAAGTTTATATTACCCAATGTAATCTCCACTTTCACCTATTTGCAATAGGACAAATGAACTTTTCTATAGTATCTCTTTTTATGATGGTAGACAAGCAATACAACTGAACAAATTTCATTTATGGCAGGTTGGTGATGATGAATTTGGGCATATGTTGGCATCCAATTTAAAGGACAATGGTGTAAATGACAAGGGTTTTCTATTTGATGGCCATGCTATAATGGCACTTGCATTTGTAACATTGCGTAGTGATGGTGAATACGAATTCATGTTCTATCATAATCCTAGTGTTGATATGCTCTTGACTGAGGCTAAGATTGATAAAGATCTGATCCAACAGGTATGTAATTAGGTTTAAACTTTATTCAAACTGTTGAAAGGAAAATTCTTGTATATTTTTAATGCATTTAATTCATTTGGCAAATTGGAATATTCATTTGTCATATTCTTAAGCTAGTTCTAGTTATGCAAGCCATTTGTGTCTTGATTTCTATCATTACATTTACATTTCACATGTCTCGGTATCAATAACCATAGTAATACAAAATGAAGGCAATGAAAGTTGTTAAAGAAAACCATCCAATAATCTAAAAAATCTAGATAATTCGCTACATTTACATTACCTAGCTGTACAAACTACGATTAACCAACAAGATTGCCCAGGGTTTTGTACATACCAATTAGAAATGCCTTTTTAATGCTAGAATTTAGGTGGTAACCGAGAACACTTAGCTAAATTTGATTGTTTAGACAGGCCTCTTTTCATTTCAGCATCAATGAAACTTAAGGGATGTTGTATATGTTAACAAACTTCAACATCTGATCCAGCTATGTGTATTGTCTTTACCAACAGAAATATTTTTTGAGACTAATAACTCAATATCTTGGATTCTATTAGAAGATTTCAATATCCACTGTATGTTCAGACATGAAATTAGTTTATGTTTATATTAGTTGTTTCTCTTCACATATAGATTGGCTCCTAAATTGCTAATTAGTAAATTTTTATAATCATTCCATTACCAAACCTTATCAAATAATTTCTCTATTGTTTAGATGTTAGATGGACAACCTTACCAAACCTTACCAAGAAAGACAAGGCTAGAAAATGTACAATGAAGAGACAAGCCTAAAAAAACTAAACCCCTACTTCTTATAATATAATAAAAATTTACATCACAGTAGAGTATTCAATGGAAAATAGTGGCCTGATTTTGGTAAGCTTATTTAAACAGAGTACTAAAGCTAGTAAGAAATGGCTTATTTATCAGATGAAACAATTATTTAAACTTACAAGAACATAATAATAATAGACCATACACAATAATTAAATTATCGAAAAGAAATCTGGACTCATGAGGTGCCTCTATGTAGGTGTCTTATCAAAGAAGTGCCTCTTTGCAGGACTTCCTCTGAATTTCCACAGTCGATAGAATTTGAATTCCCAATTCAGGTGGAATGTGATCTTCAAGGTGAAGATCTTCCACAAACAATATATGTAGGTAGGATACATTCATCACCATACAGTGAAGAACTTACACTGTAATGCACACGAATTGGTATACATACACCATTTACATTTGTTATCATTGGAGGTCTTTGTCAGATATTTAACTCAAATAGGACCTTCCAATATTATTTAAAGACAAAAGGATAGGCACTTTTATATGTAGGAAATCTTACTTATGAAGATAACTATCCAATGCTCGACAGTAGAAGATATGGAGAAGTAGGAAGTCACCATACTAATCTAGGTTATGGACAAGTAGGAAGTCACCATACTGATTTTGCTACTGAATTGAAAATATATTCCCAGTATCAATGGCTCAAGGAAGGGCTTCCAAAGGTTAGCAAATAAAAATATTCATTACACAGGCCATGGTACAATACCAATAGTTACCATTTCCTGTAAGGAAAAATTGTGGGAGTGTGGTTCAAATTATGGTTTACACAATAACACGTTGAAATTATTTTTGCAGATCATGATTAAGCCTACAAAAGATTTAAGGTGAATATCAAATGTGCCTTATAGCTTAACGAATGGGGAGTGAACATCTGTGATAAATTCATCTTCTCTAATGTACTTTACTATAGATGATATCACCTTTGTCTTATGGAGAGAATGTAGTAACAATTAAAGGATTCCTCACTTCAGAATGGAGAATGTTTGACTTTTCAAAAACACAAAGATTGGCGTAAATTTGCTAAAGAACCAAAGCTTTTCCATGACAATGAATTTTAGTATGTATGCTTTTAAGGCTTGATAAATATTTTCAATATTATCCTATAAGTGATACACCTTGTTTCAACATACTCAACCTTGTCAGCCACTCACACGCTGTAATTTCTAGATATGCAAGACAGTCCTAAATATACCGTTGCTAATCTGAAAGATAAATCAAACTCTACTTGACATTGTTAATGAGGAGGTCGATTGTTGCCTATGTAGTGAGTAGGAAGTTCATTTGAAAAGTATAATTTGAACAAAAATTAATAAGGAGAATCTTGAGGACTACACAAATCAAGACAAAGATATACAAAGTCATTTAGCAGATGGAAATGTGAAGAGAATCTATTTCATGTTGTGGGCAGATGAGGATTCTACTGACTTCAAAAATCTAAAAAGACACCCTTCAGGGTGGAGTAAGGGAAGTAAATGCATTTGATTTTCAAAGAAGAGAGAATTGACCTAAACATGGAAAATGATTTGAGAAGTGATGGATTTGACATTGAAGGACTTGATGGATTGGATAATGAACACTTCCTACCTTACAAGCTACAGTATAAGTGTGAAATTGAATATAAACATGATAATAAAGGGTACTGATTGTATGTCACTCATTCAAAATTTAATTTAAATCTTCGATGGCCTTTCTAGTCTCTGTATAGGAAAAATAGTCCATTTTTCTTTGACATGGGTTTCTTCCAAAATTCAGTAGGAAAGCATCCAGATGTATGGTTCCACATCTCTGCATAATTTATTCTAAAACGTGTGGTCAAGGTGTGGTCTAATGAGACATAATCCTTGCTATAATTAAATGAAATAGTTTTGTAGAGAAAATATTCATGGTTTTGAATAAATGCAAGTGACAAGTGTGAGCAGAACTCCATTGTCCTTGCCAACATCATCACGGCCTATCCACGGAGTGTCAAACAAAAAATTGAGGTTAATGACTAATAGTATGGAGCAAAGTAGTGCCTGATTGAAATAATGGTAAAAAACTTCCAACTCAATAGAAGAATTGGTTGTATCTCTTCCAAAAAATCAGAAATGTTGTCAGTAGCATCTGTACCCATATTTGGATCAGTGTTCATGCCAAATTCTAGTGTAGCTCTTGGATGATTTATAGTTATAACATGCAAGATAATGATGAAGGTATTTTGAAGCTGCATGAAAAAATTGAAGACACACATTCATGAATATGATTATCTCTGTAGCAGCATCTTTGGACAATTGTGAAAGGGAGACAAACTTAAAAGTTCCCAAAAGGATCAAAAGGGGAATTAGAAACAAATGCAAATCCATTTCATCTAGGGGAATTTTTTAAAAAGTTTCCTATTCTAAGATAGACGAGAAGGATTTGGCTAAATATTCTCCAAAGATGATGCATTTTAGTCCTGCAACGAATTCAAGATTTACAGGGTAGTGATATAGTAGCTAATGGAAATTGTTCTTTTGTCACATTTAGAGAACCATATTAAAAACATATAAAAGATGGAGGTTACTCTGGCCCAAGGGATAAACATTAGTCCTAACTAAAGAATCTAGAGTCATCTACATTCTACTAGAGAATGCAACCCCCATTAAAACCAGTTGTTGTCCACTAATTTGAAAATGAAATTTTTTAACTTTTCCCCCATTACTCACACTCGCAACTCAAGATTTCTAGATAAAGAAGCTACCAAAGACACCAAATCTTTGGTAGAACACGTAAAGGTGGCCACTTTATAGAGTATAACATTTGGATAGTTAGCTGTAAAGGAAATCCCTAAGGGTCTTTACTGTTTGGGGACAATATCGAGTAATCAATCAATAGAAATGAAAGATGTTTGTTTTGTTCTCTTGTTTGGGTATGCCCTGTCCATTGTCTGAAAAAAAATTGTATGCTTCTTTTATGCTGTTGCCCGCTAAATAATAATGATGCTTTTGTCTCTAGTTGCGCTACCCTTTATGTTATTTGTGCACTGGGCTTTGTTTCAAACTATCAGCTAAGACATATTTTTGAAGCCCTGTATATGTTGCTAGTATTATCGTTGTTGCAACTACCTATACTGGATATACCTAGTGATGAATTTCTTTTATTAAACGCAATTGGAAGATGTAAAAAATTAATTCAAGAAATATTGTGACAGACAGTTCTGAGAATTGAAGAATTATGGATAAAGCTGCGAATTGTTTTAGCATGCCTCGATTGTAGGAAATAAACAAAGATAATTTTGTGGAATGTTTCAGAATCTTCAAAAAGAAATTAAGAAGTTGTAACTAGCACTGAGATGAAAACTATGGAATGGGGTTTCTATGAATAATGCCAGATCACATATATGTAAGGTGAGGAAATATAGTATAACAGTCACATATTGTTGATGCTATAGAAGGAGGTCATCAAGATGACAAGGTGAAGGACATTTTGAGACCATACCAATAAAACAAAATCAATCCATTCAACCCCAAAATCCACAGTGACAATCACAGAAATGAAGTTGTGGTCAATTGTACTGTAACTGTAAAATATAAGCTTACATGACAAGAAATGGAAAAGCATAAGTAATGGGAAACATGGAGATTACTTGTGTCTGATTCTTTTCCTTTTACATCATCAAGGCACCTGGTTTTATTCAATATTCCTCCATTTATTACCTTGAAGGAAAATCCAGTTAGTAAAGTAATTGCATCGAATCAATGCAAAGCAGTCATTTCAAAGATATTGGAACGGGCTACTTTCTTTGATGTCCTGCAACAATTTATTCTCTAATTTTGTTGCTTGAAGTAAAAGCATATCTTCCTAAGGATTGGATGGTAGAGAATTCAAGGTGAGTGATTGAGCCTTCGTCAAATTGTTTCTTTCATTAAATTAAATTAATCTTCAAAAGGTTTGGCTACTTTTTTTAGGATGTATGCATGATATCTAATCTCTAGAAATGATGCATGAAAATAATAACCCTTTAGCTAAACTTGTTAGCTTTTCTTGGAAGGAGTAGCTTTTGACACTGGAATTTTAAATCAATTGTGCAATGAAGTTAAGCATTAAGTCATTTACAATCCCATAGCTTTTCATTGACATGCCAAAATCTGCAACTGTTGCAAGTTTGAAGGTCAGAACTTTTATTCTTAGAAGTTATTCTTTTTTTTCTCGCTTTGGAGAGCTTTGTATGTATTTTAGTAAAGATGCATGGTGAACGTAAAAAATTATAATAGCAAGAATATTTTTTTCTTCTAAATATTACGTCACTTAAGGTGTTTATGGATTGTATCTACAACAATTGTAGATAAATTTCTATCTTTGATTGATTTTCACAATTTTATATATTTTAATGAACAGAGAGCGGTGATGGAATTTGCAATGAATCTTCTTGGAGATGGATTGAGAGTTTGTTTTCTTTGTCAAGGAAAGAATCTTCCCGATGATCTAGTGATACTCTATACCAATTAGATAAATCACATGGTGAGAAGCTGGATTTATTGGGTTTATGCTAGAACCAAATCCAACACCAACATCATAGGCATGCACTGAGGATCCACTTTTTGTGCTCTCTTGAGCAGCAACTCAACCTCCACCAAGGTAAAGGTTTTTCTATTATTAGAATGGCAGCGAGGTGTCAAAACCTCATTTATGTCATTTTTTCACTTAAGATGCTCCTAGAAGGCACCTTTAGGTGCTAGTATTGTCCTAAGATTATGCTATTTCAATAAAATGCTTATGTCCTTTGTGGATTTGAATTTTGTAGATACCCCACAACTTCTTCTTCAGCAGAGACAAGTACCATTCAAAGTAATAAAAGTGTGCTGAAAAGGTCGAATAAGATAAATGGGACAATGAGTGCAGAAGTGGCAGTTAGTGCAGGTACTAATCTTATAGCCAACTTTTATGCCTTGGAAAACTTTAAATCAATGCATATGTATTATAGCAGCAATGTCTTTCATTGTCCTATAACTGTCATTCATCTATACCACTTTGTCTATCTTCTTATACTTTATAACAACACTATTTCTACCCTCTAATATACTAGTATCCTTCATGATATCCTAACACCATTCCTGGACTATCTTTTTATGTTATGGGACTGCTAAAACAGTGAATGTTACAACCATTAAAAAAATGTGCATGTACATTTTCTTATTGTTATCTCCATGGTTTTGTCATCATCTCACAACACTACTTCTAAGCATCTTTTAATATCACATACTATATATCACTATCCTAAACCTATTTTTTTATTCAAGGCATTAACTCGCTATTTAATCATTACTATAACAGTGGCCATTTTCCCTTCTTCTATATCTTTTACTTGTCCTTATATATTGCGCATTGAATAACTTCACTATTGAGTTTAAAGTATCACTAGTCATCCTCCCCTTAAGCTTTGCTACTCTTGAACTATAGATGGAAAAACTTGAAATCATGTTTAGTGGAAAGTACTAGTATACATGGTATGATTATTCTTTAAAGGGTACTAGCTCAATGGAAGAGCACCTACTTTACAAGTAGGAGGATGATGGTTCAATTCCATCGTGCTCTAATATGACTAAATATATGACTAAGTTAATGACTAAATATATGACCAAATAAACAACTAACTAAATGACCAAATAAATGACCAAATAAATGATCAAATAAATGACCAAATAAATGACTAAATAAATGACCAAATAAATGACCAAATGAACAAATAAATGACCAAATAAACTATCAAATGACCAAATAAATGACCAAATAAACTATTAAATGACCAAATAAATGACCAAATAAATGACTAAATATATGACCAAATAAATGACTAAAATAGTTTAGTCATAAATTTGGTCACGAGATAAATGACCGGCAATAAACTACCACTAGTCACGTGACCAAATTTGGTCATTTATCTACAATTTTTAGTAGTTTATTTGGTCATATATTGTTATTTTTGTACTAGTGAACATTCTCAGAGATTCAAAAATGAAAGCAAACGGTCACCATGCATTTCACGGGCTTGTGTTTTTAACCCATCCAAACACCTCGGGTTAATTTCACAACGGCGACGCCAAATAGTTGTCGCATGATCGCATAGCCTGGAAATGGGCTATGCGAACATGCGACACACCACCTCCCATTACCTTCTTCATAACCACCGATGCTGCCGCTGCCACAAAAGGGTTTGTCGCATGTTCGCAAGCCGAAAAATTGGCTCATGTGAACATGCGACAAGCTGCAAACATGCATCCTGCCAGTTGTCATGTCACCACCGAGATACCCTAACCTGGGCCCGCATTCAAATCTATCATCTTGCCAGCACGGACCAACTGGAGATTGCCACAACACCTACCAACGGGACCACCAAACAGCTACAAACGGGCCCCAGCACATGTGGCACACTTGTCGCATGATCGCATAGCCAAGAAATGGGCTATGCGAACATGCGACAAGCCTCCACGTCATCGAAACATCGACTTCACTTTATCTGGAAAACTGGCAACTAAAGAACTTTTGCCAGTTCACGAGACACTGTCCACCATCGCTAAAAAACTTAGCGATCACGCGACCACTATTCGCTGAATCACCAAATAAATTGGGGCACCACCAAAACATTACACAAACTAGCGAACAAGAAGAAAACTTGTCAGGACCACCAAACCGCTTAGACCCACACACGAGCTCACCCTTTTTGCCACATGTCACACCACCATTCGCTACAACCGCCGAGTCACCTGACACAGGACCCACCGCTGAGAAAAGCCTTACCTTTTGGGAAGATCGGACGGTGGGTGCATGATTGCATGGGGTGAGAATATTCCATGTGATCACACACTGACTGTAGATTTTAAATCTCTGACACTGGGCCCCGCAATGAAATGCCACCACACTACCGTGGACACATGTCAACTAGTCGCATGATCACATAGCCAAAAAATGGGCTATGCGATCATGCGACAACCAACCAAAGGCCGCTACATCAGCACTGTCTGACATGCAAACCCACCTGGACCCACGACATGCCCACACAGGAAAATCCAACGACTGTCATAAAAGTGTAAGGGATAGATACCGTGCATCTTTACCATGTGAAGTTACGCTGACCACAGATCTTGTCCGAACCTTAACTACACCAAGCAACTGCGAAGAATCAGGACCCACGCGAACAGGTGGCAAGCGGTCACATGATCACATATCAGAAAAGTCTGACATGTGGCCATGCAACAACCAATCAGAAAGAGCCTTTGAAGACCCAGGCCCACCATCTAGTCGGACCTGCGTAGTTAGAGAACGCCAGCAAACAAGAAACTGTGAGGTCGAAAACACACAAAGTTTTCGACACAGCGAAAGACTGAAAACACACAAAGTTTTCAGCACCAAAAGACAAGTGCACAAAAGCTAGAAGGCACAAGGTCAAAAATAATGAAGGTTTTCACACAAACCGAAAACATCATGGATTTTCAAAAACACTGTGGGTTTTCAACACTGTGGCAGATTTTGAAATTATTTTCCTGCAGACCTTAGAATTTGAATAACTTTCTGGTTTCTGCAATTCAGCATGTGCAATTCAAACTGGAGCAAGGTGATACATTGAAGAGCACAGGGCAGGACACTTAACAAAAAAATTGCAGGGAAGAGGCCATTTTCATAAGATTTTGCTATGACTGGAAAATGGACTAACAGTGGCTCTAGTTGGGGATGCATGGCTCTTGCAGGCATGGTAAGAATTTAGATATCTGGGAGAGCAGACCACCCACTGGACAAAAAAAAGGAACTCAAAAACTGACAACCGAACAAGGAAAGGAAACACACAGCAGAAAGGGAAGAATTTACAGAAATTTACAAGATTTACAATTTTACAAATTTACTTGATGGCCCCAGGCCACCAAAAGAAAATCATAGACCCTCCTGCATCAAAAATTTGGTTTTCATCCACATATGTGACCCCAAGTCGAAAATTTTCTTTACCATTCTGCTGCAAACATATGTGAATAACCATGGGCTGAAGAATGAAACTATGATGGTCACTACCCATGTTCTTCCAATCACAACTACCGTATTCACACTCATATTCATATTATAAGAAGTAAGGAACATCACTTACTTCTCCCTATTGACTAGAAGTAAAAATATCATCTAATAATGCATCAGGAAATGGAACATATTGACTGTCATGCATTATCATAAAAGTACCTAGCTGAGAAGGACTTGAATCCTCTGATTTACCTTCACACATTGCTTCAGCCACTGAGCAATTTGGTTCCTCCATGATGTCTTCATGAATTGGATCATGAACCAAGTGAAGGTCTTCTTTAAAGCTTCTGTGACAGGGGAACACTGCATCATCATTTTCACCAAAATAATTTATGTCCCAACTATTGAAGACTAGGTCCTCAACACTGTCACACTCAGTATCATACTTTGCAAGAGAAGGAAAAGGACATGAACAAGAAACTTGTTCATTACTATAATCTTGATGATAGGACAACAGACTATCATGTCCTTCTTCCTCTCCTGTTGCAGAGTAATCACATGAGGAGAACTCTGATGAACATGAATCATAAAAACTATGAGCATCCTACATCTTGTCAGCACTTGACAAATCCAAAATTTGCTGGTGGGTGGGAGGGGAAACATCAACACATTCATTAGGGATATCTGCATCACTTGAGGCCAAAAAAATACTGATGACATCATCATCTGATATATCATACTGAACCTGGTTGTCATCTAGTAATGTGGGAGCAGTAAAAGAATGAAAGACACACATGTCAAAGTTAGATCTCACTGACTCATGCTCTCAGTCAAAATCAATGTGTGTTGGATGTGAGAACTCAGAGTCATCCCTCCCTGCATACCTAAGATATTCACAAGACAGGAGATCTGAAATTTGTTCACTGTGAAGTGAACAGTTGTCCCTAGCATCACCTTCCTCTGATAAGCAGTCATCAGCAACATCTTCATTCATCCAATCCTCTTCTTCATCTGACTGACTGCACAAATCTTTTGCCCCATATTGAGAAAGAGCATCACTCTCATGATTGCAAGAAAGAGTGTCATCACTTGACACATCTCATTCATAAGTTCCATCATTCTCAATAACATTACTACTAGACACAACCCCAAATGTATCTTCAAGATCAAGATCAACATCATTAAGTATCCACTCCCTAAGATGCTCATAACACTCTTTATACAAGGAGGCTGGCCAATGGATTGATTCAGGAAAATAGAGCTCCAAAAATAAGCCAATGAACATAGACTCTAAAAACTCCACACCTTCTGGAAGCTGATCATATGCTTCACAAAACTTCTCATAGAACAAAGGTATTGACAACTCCCTTCTATTTCCCACCTTCAATCTTACCAATCTTATGCAATCCCTTTGGATGTCTTGATCTAATAATGCAAGCTCCTCCTCAAGCTTACCCATTACAACCTAATGCACTACTTCCATAAAATTTTGCAAAGCTGCAACAAAGAACTTGAAGTATGCAAACCTCTAATCACACCTTATCCTTTCTTATTGCTTGATCACTTAATGAGGTACATTTGAAACTTGAGAAGTACCTGAGAGTCTTGCAGCAGAAGACCTTGTTGACTGGAAGGCAGGGTAGATCTTGAGCTCACCTTGCAGCTCCATCAGATAAATTTGTCATGTAGAGTCGCTTCCAACCAATATAAAACTCTCAGTAACTCACTGTTTATCAGAAGGAACACTAATCAAACAGAGAAAATCAGAGCCGCCACTCACAATTAGGTGAGAAAATTTAGCAAATGCTTGTTTGTTCATCTGACTCTTTCCAATGGTTCCCCAGCAGAGTCACCATCTTGTTGGTGTCCAAAATGACGCTTATGCTCTAATAGGCTGTCAATGTACCTTGATACTGATATTAGGAATGGTTAGTTCCAAGTGTGGGACAGGGATAACTTTAAGAAACCCCTCCCAAAAAAAAAGCCTAAAATGCTGGCGAATCCAACATCTTGTGGGCAGGAAAATTTTAATATCGAGGGCGATTTTTTTGTTCCATATAGGGAAATAAAATATTATATGTTGGCGATTTTTTTCTTGCCCTAGCAAAAATCATTTTAAATGTGGCGAATTAATGTTTTCTTTCACTGACGGATATATAAATGATGGCTATTTTTTCCCTTGCCAAAAATGAATTAATAATTTCAAAGGCGAATTACTTGTTTTGTAGGAAAATGAATAATAATGGTCTTGGCTAATCTTCAGTGGTAAACTGAAAAATTGTTTAATCTGGGCAGATGGGAAAAGATTCCCCAAATCGGCCCGAAATTCATCCCGGGCCGTCGATCTATTAGATTGTATTACTGTTACATGGTTATATTTATATTTTATTAATAATTATATGGCTATGATTATATCATATGGCTATAATTATATTATAGTATAAATAATTATATTATATGTTCTATTATATAATAAATAATTATAAATAAAAATAATATTATTTTTATAATAATAATAAATCTGGTGACGGGTCGTCGATCTATCAGATTGTATTACTATTACATGGTTATATTTATATTTTATTAATAATTATATGGTTATGATTATATCATATGGCTATAATTATATTATAGTATAAATAATTATATTATATGTTCTATTATATAATAAATAATTATAAATAAAAATAATATTATTTTTATAATAATAATAAATCTTAAATGATTACATAATATAAGTAATATTATTTTTAATTGAATGCCAAAAAAACATATTATAATTTATAAAAAATACATTATTAAAATATAAAATATAAACCAATGCAGTTACATTAAAAAAAATTAAAAATATTTAAAAACAATAATAATTTAATAATTTAATTAAAAATAATAGAACATATGATATAATTATTTATACTATAATATAATATAATATAATTACAACCATATGATACATTGATATAATCATAACCATATAATATAATATAATTATAACCATATAATATTTATATAATATAATAATAATAATAATAATGACCATCGAGTCTGAGTCATCGACGGCCCGAGATGAATTTCGGGCCGATTTGGGGAATCTTTTCCCATCTGCCCAGTTTCATCCGGAATCGTGACACGTGTCACGATTCCGGATGAATCTGGGCAGATGGGAAAAGATTCCCCAAATCGGCCCAAAATTCATCCCGGGCCGTCGATCTATCAGTCTTCAGATTGTATTATATTATATTATATTATATGGTTATGAACTTATGATTATTATTATTATTATTATTATTATATTATATTATTTATGTATTATTTAATATATTATATTATTTATGTAATATAATATAATAATAATAATGTTATTATTATATTATATTATTTAATATTATTTATGTAAATATATATTACATAAATAATATATTATTTATGTAATAATTATTATTATATTATATTATTTAATATTATTTATATGTAATAATATATTACATATAAATAATATTAAATAATATAATATAATAATAATCATAATGTAATATTACATAAATAATATTAAATAATACAATATAATAATAATAATAATAATTATATTATAGGTTATGATTATTATTATTATTATGTTGTATTATTTAATATTATTTAATATTATATTATATTATATTATATTATAGGTTATGATTATTATTATTATATTGTATTATTTAATATTATTTATAATATTAAATAATAAAATATAATAATAATAATAATAAATTTAATAAACATTTGATAGTCTATAGATCGACGGCCCAAGATGAATTTCGAGCTGATTTGGGGAATGCTTTCCCATCTGCCAATATTCATCCGGAATCGTGACACGTGTAACTTATGTACATTATTGAGTCTTGACAATTTATTACTGTTAGATGTACATTGTACATTAAAGTTAAAACCATTAATTACTTATTACTTTCGTTTTAACTATAACTTCAAGTATTTACGAGAGTCCGATACGATAGCCATAAGGTTTTCAAATTTTAAATTTTCAAAGACTGGCAGAATTCCATTTTGTGTTCTGATTTCTGAAGACTGAAGTCTGAAAGTGTGACACTGTGAAACTTTGTTATCAGCCGACAACACCAATTATCCAATCTCAATTCCAGGTATTTAATTTTTTTCAAAAAAATTCCATTGCAATTTGCAGCAATAGAAATCTTGATTTTAATTGTCTTAGGTTTGCACTTTAAAATTATTTTGAATAGGGCCTGAAGTCTAATAACTAGTAGCGCCAGGCATGGGCAAAACAAAGTCAAAAACCTCCCAAACGAGTGCACCCATAAAGGAAAAGAACACCATTATAGAACTCAGACGAGTGCTACAAACCCCAGGTTTCACCGATGAGTGTCATGATATTTTTGATCCTGTTATCCATGGAGATTCTGAAATCATGGCAATTAGACATTCATTGTTTAGTAAGTGGAAAGATCCACAGAAGGGGAGAATTTATTACAAATATAACAGCAGTATTGGGGCATATACAAATAAACTAGCTGCTGTGGTTACTGGATTAGCAAACCTCGATGTACCCGAAGTATTCCCTTGCCCTGAAATTGTAATGCTATGCGCTCAGAATTATGATGAAAATAGAAAGGCAATTGTAAACCAAAACACTCAGGAGGAAATTTTATCAATAACTGAGAGTGAATTTCTGACTCTGTTAGACCTAGGGTTAGGGTTTAGAACAGAAAGCTCTAAGGAGCGCATTGACTTGGATAAACTAGCTCAGGATTATGACAAGCTGGAAAGATCTTTTCAAGATTCATATATTAAGGGTTTAATACCCTCAGAGTCCACTACTAGTGTTACACTGGACAAAGACCATAAGCCTCCTTATCAATATGATATTTTTGTGCCATGGGTTCAGAATACTATTTCTTTGTTATCATTTTGTCTGGGATTGGACAGTAACAAGGAAGTGGGGGCCAGTGTTCTTGAAATGATTTATAATATCCATTGTCGAGGGCAGTCAGTTGAGCAGGTAGATGTAAGATATAAATTTGTTCAGCACATTGTTGAATCTATGCAACAACAATTATTGATGATTAAACAAAGTACAACTACAGGCAAGACCAAGACATTTAGGTTCACAAGTTACTTGTGCTACCTTCTTTTAGCAAAGCATCGCCCAATATTTGAGACAGAGAACAACAACCTTGGTATTGAGGTCTATAAGTTTGATGAGAGAACCCAGAAGAAATCAGAGACTCCAAGTCCAGTATATGAGTGGACACATAAGATGAGGATGACTGCTACAAATAAAAACTACAACCATTTTGTAGACTTCTTTTTGGCACGTATTTACCAAAAAATCATAGGCACTTCGATGCCTAGATTTCCTGTGTCTTGTAAAGATTGCATTCAACTGGGAAGTCAGATTCAATTGGTTGACTGCTTCTTTATGGAAGAGTACACTCTCTTAAGGTTTTACGGTTCAGCGGTTGAACCCTGCAAACTTCCAATGCATGTTACAGAAAGGGTTTTTACACTAGAATATGTACGGCAGATGGAGAGCACAGATGAAATTTTCAGTGGACAACAAAAGAAAATGATATTTCCTTCCTTGCCTTTCGCAATTGGAGGCCTCACATTTGAGAGAAAGGCTTTCAAACTGGCAAATGAATTGGTAACTTTTTTTGGCTTTGATTTTGTCAGTCACTGGAATTATGATCCACTGAACATAATACAAACGAGACTTATTGCCAATGGGAACTCTGCAAGCAAATATCAACATCAGGAGATGCCATTGATAGAAAAGTTTAAAAACAAGGATTCATGGGATGAGGTTAAGAAAGAGATGGAGAAACATGCAACAGAGAATAATATTTCAATGCAAGAATTGTCATCCCAAATTATGACATTGCACAAATCAGAGCCTCTGACATACTTAAATTTCTACAAGAAAGCATCTCAACCTTCTACGAGGTCTATGCCTAAAGAAATTAAAGAGGCATGCAAAGCTGAAATGTGGTGTCAAACCAAGATGACTGATTTCTGGAAAATGAGGCAAAATTTGGGTGAACCAAAGACATCAGCTGTTTTTGATGAAATTGAGGAGGATGAAATTTTCAGCAATTATTGGAATAAAGAGCATCCAACTATACTATATGATTTTGGCAGTGACGGTGATAATGAAAGGCAGAAGGACCTCCAGTCTGATGCTGACATTCAAGGTATTCAGGATTCTGGGTCAACCAGGGGCAGAGATATTGTTACACTTCAAATGAGTGATTCTGTTAAACAAACGTATGGTAGAGGGGCAACTATGATACAAAAAATGGGTTATGCAGGTCTAGGGCCCATTGGTGCAAGTGGTGAAGGGATTTGGAATCCACTTCCAGTACCAGAGCCACCCAAAAGAGGATGTAAACCAATCATTGGACTCTCTGACAATGAAGATGATTCATCTAGAAAGGGCAAAAAACATTATGTCTCTACTTCTGAAGGTCATCCCAAAACATTATTTGTTAAATCTTCGAATCCAGTTGTAGTTGATCCCACTGGCACTGGCACTGGCACTGGCACTAGCATGGATGAACCTTGTGCAAAAAAGCAAAAAGTTATGACAATTACACTGCCAACAATGTCAGCGGTTACTTCACCAATGTATGCACCAGTAGCTTCTGTACAAAACCCAAAAAATAGTCCTAAAACGCCAGGATTTGGAATGGGCCATCTTCAGTCTGTTGGCAATCCTCAAAATACAATTGTAGGTGGAGTAAGTTTAACTGGAGTTGGAGGAGCACACAAGGATACAACTGATAATTCACCTTTCAAACACTCAATTCTATCAGCAAACCCAGATTTTAGTTTGAATGAATTTGCATCAAAGTTTGAACAGACAAGCGAAAGAAATAGGCAAATTATGAAGACTTTGAAAAGTGATGCAGTTGCTAAATGTCAGGGATCTACTAACAGAATATTTTCAACATATGATCCAAACAATGAAATGATGAACTTCATGGCTGTTATGCCCCTGGGTAGAGATAATATTCCACCACAAAATGTAATAAATCCTAACGATATACAAGTTACCAGTCTTCAAATGGATTTGTCAAAAGTGAAAAATATTGACAAAATCAATATATCTAAAGAGAGCAACAAAATGGTCTACTCTACACTTCTAAAAGCGGAGAGGGAAAACAAAAGGCTTACAAAGCAAATAGAAAAGTTACAGGCAGACCTTGATAATGTGAAGGCGAAGGAGAAAGCAGCAGACAATAGGTTCAAAGATTTGCAAAATAGGATAAAGAAATCTTCTCCTACAGAGGCAATTGTCCAGCAAGAAAAGATGAATGAACAAGTGGAAAAATTGACTAAAGAATTGGATGAGTGCCAAAAAAGACTTCAGGATGAACAAGCCTCTAGTGCACAGTTGTTCAAGTCTTTAGAGAGTAGTGCACAGGTCAACAATAAATTGAAAACTGACCTGGACTATGCTGTCAAGGGAAATAATATTTTGAAGACTGAATTGGAGAATGAAAAGAAACAGTCGATGTCTAGGGCAAATATGATTTTTAATTTGCAAAAGGAATTGGGGAATGAGAAGAAAAAAGAGGAGTCTAGTGCAAAAACAATCAACAATTTGAATAAGCAATTGGAGAACATGAAACAAAAAGAGGAGTCAACTGCAAAAACTATCAGTAATTTGGAGAAGGAATTGGAGAATGTGAAGAAAACAGAGTCTAGTGCTACTGCAAACACTAACATAATCCACCAAATGAGGAGGGAATTGGAGAATGCAAAGAAAAAAGAAGAGTCAGCTGCAAAGAAAATCTTCAATTTGAGAAAGGAATTGGAGAACACAAAGAAAGAGGATTCTACTGACTCTACTCAAAGACTCCATGATTTGAAGAAGGAATTGGACAATGCGAAGAAAAAGGAGGAGTCCACTGCAAAGGCAATCCATGATTTGAAAAGGGAACTCGGGGATGAGAAGAAAAAAGAGGTAACTGCTGCAAATACAATCCAAGATTTGAAGAAGAAATTGGAGGATGAGAGGAAGAGAGCAACTAATTTGCAAGGGCAAGTAGAGGAAATACATAAAAAGAGTGAAAAAGAGATGTCTCAAATGAAGAAAAAGATGGAGAATGTAATGGCAGAAAATAGAGTGACCTCTTCCGAAGACCATCATGTGAAGGATACTATAATAAACATGGTTAAGCTTATCAAACAAGAAAATTGGGACAAAATAATGAAGAACACTGATAGTTTGTTTGAATGGCTTGATTTAAATAGCAATATCAGACTTCTCTTTGAAAATGTAAAAAGTGATTTTTTTGGTAAAAGACAAATCTTCACCAAATCCTTAAAAAATGTTTCTGACCAAATTTTGAGTAAAGTAAAGATATCCAGTGATAGGGATTTGGCAAAGCATGGAATAAACAGCCGCTTGGACGCCTCTGTAATGACCATTGATGTCAGTCACCATTGTGAACAACTAACGGAAATGGGTGAAGCTCTCAAATCTGTTTCCAAAGAATTGAAGAAGATGAATAACATCATACTGAACTTGCTGAATGCTGGATTACCAAATCCAGCTGACTCAAATGCCAGATTCATTGGAAATGAAAATTACATGAAAAGGTTGCAGGAGAGCATGAATCATGATTTAGGCAACTTGCCTGAGGATACCACTCCAGAAGGAATTGCAAGTTGCATCAAACCACTGTCAACAATGAATGAAGTTGTAGATAAATTCCTCGATTCATTTAAAAATATCTCTCAGAAGTATTTATTGTTGACGAGGTTACAACTATTTAGCTACAACCTCAAACAAATGGAGCCACCAAATGATGCAGAATGGAGCGCCCTAAAGAAATTCTTAGAAGCTGGGTCATCTTCTGAAACTGAAGCTGTTACTGTTGCTGTCATTGGCAGTCATGACTCATAGCTGATAGCACTAAGAAGTAACAACTCAGTAAGTGATAGTACTATAATCATTTTGTTACTTGTTTCTCTTTAATTTCAAATTTTGGATTTAATTTCAACTTTGTTTAATGTTAATTGTTACAGGAATCAAGAGCCAGCATATCAGGATAGTTGGGCAGCCAGGCACTGGCATACTATTACTACACAGCAGATGGAAAAAATTTCCCTACTAGAAAAAATTGTGCAATTGGCAATGTGATTGTACACACATAATGTATTATGTAGTAATAATCTGATTATATATACAATTACAAACCGACCTACAGCTATTGTTGCTCCCTTATATCTGCAAAAGGGAATTCAGGGTCATTTCAATTTGACGTTGAGTCATTTGCAAAGGGTTGTAATTGTTTGTAATTGACAATTGTTAAATGTATTATGTTACAGGCTGATTTATAATTATAAATTATAATACAATTTTTTTTAAATAGAGCTTATTCTGTTAAATGCATTATGTTACAATTTCTTAAAGAAACTAGAATCAATGAAAATCTCAACATGTTACAAAAATACAATCAATGAAAATCTCAACATGTAAGTTTGTATTATCAACATGTTCAAAAAAAACATTTAAGCATCTATAAAAGGATAGTGAAACTGTGAATGAAGGCTATAAATTGACTTCTACAAACATAATAAATTAGTAGATAGAGTCTTAGATCAGAGCTACTACTTCTAGCCTACTACTTGACTCACAGAAGTTAGAACTTGAGGTTGAGAAGCTGCTATAGTTGCCATTCCGCCTGGACCGGCTCAGCATCACTATCATCAGAATCCTCCTCATTTATTGCATACAACATTTGATTGTTCGTTGTGTTTTCTTCAGATTCACTGTCAGCGTCAGACTCACTATGCATGCCAAAGTCAACATCATCTTCATTGCTTCCAATATCAGGATATGAACCACTGCCACTACCATTGCCACCACCACTACCACTGCCACTTGGGTTTGAAATGTTGGCAATCCCTCTTCTTTGACATCGTTTTCTCCAAATCCTGACAGCCCTGTAATAAGGGAAATTTTCTACCTTATACCTAGAATTATAGAGCCTCAGACAATTATCCAAATTTTTGTCTAATTTGTTTCTAACCTTTGACTTCAGGAAGCCCAAAGTACTGAAAACTCTCTCATCCTCCACTGAACCCAATATCATTGTCAAACATAAATCGGTAAGCTTGAAATATTCTGGTATTGCCTCTCTCAACTGATTGCTCTCACCAAGGTTTTTCCAAAGCTTTGTTACCGCTCCCTCTTCATTTGGGTTCTCCATAAGAGCATATTGTTCCCTCATTATGTTTGCAAAAGAATATGATTGATCTCTCAGTCGAGATTCATCTAAAATTCCATTTATAGTGATTCCATTGATTACTTTAGGTTTGCAAAAATGCTGAATCAGAGTCGTCATCCTTCTTTGAAAATCAGTCGGACAGTTTAGAGACCAATATTGTGGAAAAACAATTGACATTGCTTTGAGCAGTTCCTCTGGAGGGAATCTGTCTCTGATTTCTGATGAAAGATTGTAGCAAACTCGCTTGACAGAGTCAAGCACAGAGTCTTTGATCTTCTTGAAGTCTTCACTTGTAACACGTGAAAGTACCTTCTCTGGTTCTGATTCAACTTCACTTCCTGCTTCGTCGGGGTTGACGCGGGCATAGTACTGCATTGGTATGTCAACTCCACATACCCTGGCATATACCTCATCGTTTGCACCAATATGTAAAAAGTTCCCAGGATTGTTCAAATCTGTGATTTCTATCCACTTTGCAAACTTTGATTCATCTAATGGTAGTAATCGATACAGAGTATCCAGGCTACTACATGTCATTTTACGTAGCTTATTATATTCTGCAATGTACATACCTCTTTGTTGAACTTTTTTTATAATATTTCTCATGTCCTGTAGCATGGGGAGAATAGCTACTAAAGTTAAGAGTACCTTAACATTAGTTAGGCTTGAATATAGCTGAGGGAATCTGTCTCGCACAGAGTGGATTAGTCCAAGCAATGACGGGTATTCAGACATTACTCGATGTGCCGGTCCATCCAAAGAGATCCATCTGGTATCATTGTCTTTAAGAAGCTTCTTCCCATCAGTAAGTCCTTGAGAAAAGTGTTGAAATTCCCAGACTCGTTTTGGACTTCGACAGAAGTATTGGTAAATCTCTTTGATTAGAGATTCCACTTTACTTACACAACCAAAATTGCTAACAATTCCAAAAGCTAGATTCATTCGATGGGCCATGCAATGAATGGGAATAGCGTAGGGTGCCAAATCATCCTTGATCTTTTTGCAAAGACCACCTTTATGACCTTGCATAACCAAAGCTCCATCTGCTCCAACACACACCAACTTTTTGGCAATCTCCATGCTATCCAAACCTCTAGATTCAATTAGAGTAGTCTTTAATAATTCATATAAATTTTCAGCTGTCGCACTACAATTCAATTTAGCAACAGATAGTATAAATGGTTGACGACAAAGATTGTTTACAGTATAAACATGCATGCACACCCAGGAAGTATTATCAATTGCTGTAACTTCATCTAGAGACAATGCAATGAAATTTGAGTCTTTTATTTTTTCCTTCATATCTTCTTTTTCAACCTGTGCAAGACATCTAGCCCATTCCCATCCGCTGTTTACTGACCAGTGACTGTTCGGATAGTTTTGAGTTTTCAAAAAGTGCAATAAGGCAGGAATTGAAGGGTAGTCTATCATAGGACGTCCTCTACTCAATAAATAAAAGACCACACTTAATTGAACTACTTTTCCCATATTTTGCACTTCCGTTGCTTTCCCAATGAAATCTTCAATGGAACCTTTTACTGCAGAACGCTTATCCCGTAATTGCTGGTGTAACTCATATTTTTTGGCATTCCTGATATGCAGACAGTTGTCCTTTGTTTTCCAAGTTAGCATGGATTTTTCAACTCCATCTATAATTTCCTTCTTGTAAACTTTACCGACATGCTTTTCTATGGTATCAATTTTAAGCTGCAACCTCTTCTCCTTCTTTGTTATCTCTGTGCAAATGTTACATCTGCATTCAGTAGGAGGCGCACCATCAATTGGATTGGGCACTGGTTCAATGAACCAGTACTTTTCCACCCATTCTAACTGAAAACTCCTTTGGGACAGATCCCAGTGAGATCGATCTTTCGTTGATCCCAATTTTCTTTTCCCCTTTTGTGCATGAGCATGATTTATGGAATCAGTTTTGGTTTTCTCACCCGACTGGTCCAGGACTAACTCCAACTCTATAATCTCAGTTTGTGACTCCCTACTCAGGGGAAGTGCCTCCAAATCATGTTCAAGTTCATCCTCGACTGAGATATCAGGTTCACCAACTTGAACTTCAATATGGTCTGAGGGTCCAACTTGTGATGAATCTCCTTTTTCAACTGGAGATCTAACTTGTGAATCTTGTAGCTTGCCAACATTTCCACCACCAAAATATGCTGCTATGGTTCTGTGTTTTGGTAATGGTGGCTTCTCTTGGCATTCAGGGATCCTACCGGAACCCCTGTTACCCCTCTTATTTGACATGGCAAACTGATAAAGGCTGCAAAAAATATATCAACTTAGTTGTTGAACAAAAGACTCAACTACTTAGACTACATATAATAACAATAATATGATTCATTCTCAAAAAATGGGTTCTACTGCTACGGTACTACAGTCTACGGTACTACCCAAGGGCCAATATAATTTGCAAACCTATAGGCTATCTTAGCATTACACTGGATAGTAAAACTAAAAAAATAACTAGTACCACTGTACCAGTGGTCTAGTACCACTGTTGACATAAAAAATAAATTAAAAAGCACTTGCCTTTTAAAAAAACCAGGGTCCACGAGTCAATGGCCAATGCACTCAGCACTCTGAAAGTTCGGCAGCAATAAGAAATGCCAATCTCCAGACCAGAAAAGAGCGAACTGTGTAGAATAATAATATTTTATAGTCCAATCTAGGTTGGCGAATTAGGTAGGATTAACAAGCGGGAATTTCAAATGCAGGTGAAACGCACCTTCCTATGCAAGCCCACAGTAGGAAATAGTTGGCTAAATGGGGCTGGTGGTCGACACATGTCTGGAAAATGGTTGGCGACGCCCAACCCAAGGGAAAATTATTTGGTTGTAGTAATGGCAAAAGAACGTGGGCCAATAAGAAATAGCATGCAAAAGCTGGCGATATGTTTAAAATAAATGTATCCAAAACGTATATTGCATTGGCGATTGCACCGAAATTTTTGACCAATCATGTGATAACTAATGGGCGACTACCCCGGGCATTGGACCCAAATCTAATAAATATCCGGCGATGTAGTTGACCTACGTTGCATGCTCTATTCGCCAAATGATGATTGACCCGTCAGACGGGATCGCCAAAAGGCGAAGATTCGCCACTAAAGTTATCTCTGGTGTGGGAGCTCTACAAGGCAACTGGACCAACTATAGGGACTTAATATGCCCTCTTCTGCTTCTGGCTCTGCAAAACCAAGGCGAGTGCATCTAACCTAGTATAAAATATACTTCATACACCAAGAAATAGGTTTGAATAATAGATAATAGAATAGCAAGAAAGTACTAAGTGTTAACCACACACTCATTGACTCTCCATTACTATGGGGTGGAACCTTACACAACTGAATACTGAAAACTTAAGGATGGTTCTTAATTTCATGTGTTTGAATCATAACAACCTCAATCAGGACATGTCAACAAAGAAGTACTTATCTAGGCCAATGCCTCATCCATTGGGCAAGGTTTCTTAGACAGACTACATACACACACCAGAATATATCTGAAATTCAAAGCCATAAACACATTTACAATCTCCTTTACTACTTACAGAGTATCCTTATATAGACAAAAGATAAATCTATGTCCCATCTAGAGCATCATTTCATCTAATCCTGGATTAGAACTCAAGAATGAAGGCACATACATAAACTGGTTATGCAATGAACTAGAAAGCTCAAAATTTATCTATGTTGACACAAAGGAGAGACAAGAATCAGGTGCCTGCATTAAGTATGAAGAATCCTCAAGTGTATACAATCCATCCAAAGGAACCCTGCTTGCAAACTACAGCTTAGACCTACAACTTTCTTTCAATAGTCAAAAAAAAATCAAGACAAGTCATTACAATTCAGACTGAGAAGAGGACTCACAACCCAAAAGTTTGAATACCTAACTCCCAATAACCTCAAATGATAACAAAAATCCTTTTATACCAGGGTTACAATGCAAGCACAATGATCATTTCAAACTCAAAAATTCAAAAACACCTAACCCCACCGAGGAGTTACCACAGACAAGACAGGGATCAAGCCACAGCATGCAAGCTCAAACAGTCTAATGCATTTAATCAACATCAGATCTTCAATCATGAGAAACTCTAAAAAGGCACTGAAGATCAATCAAAAATCTACAAAATTCAAACTAGAAGTGACTCTGCAACTGCTTTTGGTACATTTCATTTACTCCCCTATGGCAAGACACTCCTCTTCTGCAATCATCTCACACCTTGGAGCACACTGGAGTGGTGGAGAAAATCAGTTTTACCAACTCTGGCCCTTTCTGTCATCAATTTCAATCCTTTCTAGTCGCAGGAAACGTTCTCAGAGATTCAAAAATGAAAGCAAATGGTCACCATGCATTTCACAGGCTTGTGTTTTTAACCCATCCAAACACCTCGGGTTAACTCCGCAACGGTGACGCCAAATAGTTGTTGCATGATCGCATAGCCTAGAAATGGGCTATGCGAACATGCGACACACCACCTCCCATTACCTTCTTCATAACCGCTGACGCTACCACTGCCACAAAAGGGTTTGTCACATGTTTGCAAGCTGAAAAACTGGCTCATGTGAACATGCAACAAGCTGCAAACATGCATCCTGCCAGTTGTCATGTCACCGCAGAGATACCCTAACCTGGGCCCGCATTCAAATCTATCATCCTGCCAGCTCAGACCAACCGGAGATTGCCACAACACCACCTGCCAATAGGACCACCAAACAGCTACAAACAGGCCCCAGCACACGTGGCACCCTTGTTGCATGAACGCATAGCCAGGAAACAGGCTATGCGAACATGCGATAAGCCTCCACGTCACCGAAACACCGGCCTCACTTTATCTGGCAAACTGCCGACTGAAGAACTTCCACCAGTTCACGAGACACTGTCCACCATCGCTAAAAAACTTAGCGATCACACGACCACTATTCACTGAATCACCAAATAAATTGGGGCACCGCCAAAACATTACGTGAACCAACGAACAGGAAGAAAACTTGTCAGGACCACCAAACTGCTTAGACCTACACACAGGCCCACCCTTTTTGCCACATGTCACACCACCATTCACTACAACCACTGAGTCACCTGACACAGGACCCACCGCCGAGAAAAGCCTTACCTTTTGGGAAGATCGGACGGTGGGCGCATGATCACATGGGGTGAGAATATTCCATGCGATCACACGCCGACTGTAGATCTTAAATCTCTAACACCGGGCCCTGCAGTGAAATGCCACCACACTACCGCGGACACATGTCAACCAGTCGCATGATCGCATAGCCAAGAAATGGGCTATGCGATCATGCGACAGCCAACCAAAGGCCGCCACATCAGCACTGTCTGACACACAAACCCACCTGGACCCACGGCACGCCCACACAGGAAAATCCAATGGCTATCGTAAAAGCATAAGGGATAAATACCATGCATCTTTACCATGTGAACTTACGCTGACCACAGATCTTGTCCGAACCTTAACTGCACCAAGCAACTGCGAAGAACCGGGACCCATGCGGATAGGTGGCAAGCGGTCACATGATCACATGTCAAAAAAATATGACATGCGGCCATGCGACAACCAATCAGGAAGAACCTTTGAAGACCCAGGCCCACCATCCAGTCAAACTTGCGTAGTTAGAGAATGCCAGCACATAGGAAACTGTGAGGTCAAAAACACACAAAGTTTTTGACACAGTGAAAGACTGAAAACACACAAAGTTTTTGGCACCAAAAGACAAGTGCACAAAAGCTGAAAGACACAAGGTCGAAAACAATGAAGGTTTTCACACAGACCAAAAACATCATGGATTTTCAAAAACACTATGGGTTTTTGACACTGTGGCAGATTTTGAAATTATTTTCCTGCAGACCTTAGAATTGGAATAACTTTCTAGTTTCTGCGATTCAGCACATGCAATTCGGACTGGAGCAAGGTGATACATTGAAGAGCACGAGGCAAGACACTTAACAAAAACTTTGCAGGGAAGAGGCCATTTTCATAAGATTTTGCTATGACTGGAAAATGGACTAACACATTGATGTTTGGGAGGAGATTTTTTTAGAAGAATCTAGTACCGACATTATTCCGAACACCTCTTTATGTGATTTTTGTAATGTTGTATCATGTCCAGCTAATGGGTTTTCAGACTAGATTGTAGAAGAATCAAATCATGGATGAAGTTTAACTCCTTTCTTCAAAAGCATTGCTAAATATTTTTGGGGGTTTCATTAAACCACATTTCATACAATATGTGAGGCATGTGTGTCTTGTTCAATATCCTCTATCTCCTCTTTTATTACATCTTAAAACAACTTTGTTATACGGGGTTGTTGATAGACATCATGAACATAGATGGGTCAATTTGTTCATAGGGGTTGATTTTTTATTCTTCCTCCCATGGATGGAAAGGGTTGACATAAGGATCCTCTAGTTGATTTTAGGTTTGTGATCATCTAACTGATCTATGCCCAAAAGTGTGTAAAGGTAGCTCCATCTTGTTTTTTTTTTTTAAAAGGATAGGGATTTGATCTAAGTCAAATAAAAGCGATATCCTCTATCAAAAATTTGTAGTTCATATCTAGAAAACATAATTATAAGGACATAACTCAAATTTCCTTGATCTTAAAAGGTGGTGCCAAGATATGAGCTAACCATTGCCTTAAATGAGGTGTTGAGTTGTTGTAAAATATTTTATGAGAAAATATGATGTAGAGATCAAGGATAGTCTAATCTTACCTTTCAAATCACCTATCCTAAATAAAAACTTAAAATAAAAAAAGGAAGGTATCCTAAATGTTTAAAAATTCATGATAACCCTGGTATCATTTCATGGATGTTCAAATAGCATATTTTGGGTATAGCAGTATAAAAGATCAGGAGCTAAAATAGAAGATTGGGTAGAAATTATTATCATAACTAATAATAATGTTGAAGATTGATTATCTGATGGCTCATTGATGATGAAGACCGACCAAGAATAGAGGTATACATGATGATATTAGAATGATTAGATCAGTTATAGTCTTGTCATTGATGTCAAACAATAGATTTATGGTTTATATTATGTTGTCATATCATTTGGTAATGATATAAGATGAATAAGTTAAAGAGAAGAAGAAATGAGAAGTTGATAAGTTGTAGAACATAAATGGAAAATTGATACAGATTGATCAATGATTTGATTATGTTGGTATAATTATTTTCTACCTAACATATGATTATGTTAAGTCGGTAAAGCATGGTGATAAAGATTTGACAACTTGGTAAGATAAGTTGTTTTGGCTACTGACAAGGAAAATTCACTCGGTAAGGTAAAGGTAAAAAGGTAGGTCACTTGATAAAGCAGAAAGGTTTAGGCACCGAGTGACGTAACCAAAATTCTAAGTGAAGAACACCAAGAAAGGAAAATGTAAAATATGGATGGAAACTATATTTAATGATTAGATATGATGAGATGTGTGATCATGATGAAGATGAAAGTTAGTTACAAGAGATCTACTATTATGAAAATTCAAGATGAAGATCTATGGCAAGATCTGAGTAGCAAAAAGAGATAGAACAAGTTTCTAGAAAAGTTCAAGTTCCTAGGTGAAAAGGAAATGTGTTACCGAGATCTAGATCTGATGAATAATGAATTGAATGGTCAAGATTGATTAAAGGAAAATGTAATAAATGAGATTAAGAGGAAAAAAAATTTCTATATAAAGGATGATTTTGTATGGACAATTGGTTAGAAAATTGAATAGTTGAAGGGTTACTAACTATTGCAGAGGATAAGGAATGGAGAGATTCTGAGTGAGAAAATAGTGATTTAATGAAGTGCTGATGTCAATGGATTATGAAGAATTGAAGTGAAGATTGAAGAGTGCATAAGGATCTGATTAAGCAAATATAGTTGCACATCTATGGGTCATTTTTAATACTAATGCTTACTAGCATTTGTAACAGAGAAATCTCTTAACATAGTGGACTTAACAGTCTTATTGTAAATCCTTGAGAAAGGTGATATTCTAAAAGAGTTTTTAAAGCCCTCTAACAAGGCCACTCCTAACAGAGTGAAGATCCTAATAGATCTGAGGTAAATCCCTTAACCAGGTCACACCTAACAGTGTATTTTGTAATCTTTAACCAGATTGGCTCTTAACTAGGTGTACTTCAGAAGAGGATATTCCTTAGTGGGTGACAATTCCCATAGTGGTTTTTCCCATAATTGGGTTTCCACATTAAATATTGGTATTACACATTGTAAATATTTTATGTGTATGTTTTACTGATTGATATGGTTTATTTATTGTAGTCAATAAATATTGAGCTGTGTAGTTACCAAGCTACTACTGAGTTAATTAGAGAAACATTTATTAAGGTATTTTGGATCATGAATTACTGATTCACCCCCCTCCCCCCATCTCAGTAATCAACCAATTGGTATCAGAGTTGAGTACTCTGAAGAGATAAGTTTGAAGACTTGAGTAAAAGATCTGGATGTATAAGAGAGAAGTACCTAAGTTGAACAAGGAAAGTTTCTCAATGTGGAAAAGAAGAATAAAATTGTATCTGTCTTGGATTGGTGAATATGCCTTGTATTTGTTGGTGTATAGTATAAAATAGTGTATGGGGTCCTAGAACAATGGTTTGCACATAAAAGAGACCCCAAAGCCAATATTGTACACATACATTTGAATTGTAAGGGATGTAAATCTGGAAAATACTTGAAATCAGATAAAGTAAGATACATACCTCATTATGAAATTAATTTAGAAATGCTTGTTTTCTGGTGTATGTGTACAGTTTCAGGGAATTCCGCAACCTATTTTGGATTGTAAATGCCAAGACGAAGAAAACCCAGAAATCCTTTGTCTTTTTTACGGCAAGTAGTCTTTGACCCTCATAAAAGGTCAAAGGCTACATTCTTTATTTGAAGGTCAATTTTGACCTTGTTCGTAGATCTTGTAAGTTCACCGAAAAGGGTATCCAAATCTACTCTCAGATCCAAAATTTCACACCTGTACCTACAAGAAAAAGAGCATTTTTGTTATTTGTTTGAGGGGTTTGCCTTGGTCAAACCCCAGTTTGGAATTAACCTTAATATTGAAATTGAAATGGAGAATGCTAGCAAGTAGTAGAAGTAGATCTAACAACCAAGCTATGATATTCAATAGATATGCAAATTGTATTTGAAAAGTAATCAAGTATGTTAATATGAAAGCTTGAACATAACATCAATAAATGTAAATCAAACCTCCATGATTGTATGCTTGGAATCCACCTTGAGGGAAGAATGAATGGATCTTGAAGATGAATAAAAGGATCTTGAAGGAAGATCACACCATCATGATGGCTAGATCTAGGGTTTGAATGATGAATCTTGAATGCTTGAACCAAATCCCTTCAATCGCTTGAATGCTTGAATCCTTGACCTTCAATAGAGAACTTGGATGGAGAAGAGGACTTGAATGCTTGAATGGATGCTTTCTTGATCACCTTGAGAGCTTGAGAGAGGAGATTTCAAACTTTATGCCTTGATCATGAGATTGCTTGCAAACTTGATGGAGAAAATGAGAGAGGAAGGCCTCCTTTTATAGTGATCTAGGACACAATCCTCTAGAGGGGCCACCTTGGAAAATTAAATCCCAATTAGGTCTTAACCTTTAGAAAATATACCTAGATTAAATAAAATTTAAGGATTTACCATTTTGAAACCTGAAATGGCCAACCCAAAGGCGAGAAAACAAATATCCCCGAAACCCGACACCCGAAAATCAAAGAAATTTGAAATTTGGATAGGGGGTCAAGGATGAGCTTGGATCTGACCAGGTCAGGGTCAAGGTCAATTCTGAATAGGTCAGGGTCAAGGTTGACTTTGACCCCATAAGGTTGACTTTGACCTTGTGGTCAAAAACCTCAAGATCCTGACCCGGAATGCAAAAATGAAGTGGAATCAGGTGGAGAGAGAAGCAGAATGGGGACGATAAAGCTAGATTCAAGAAAAGACTTGATCAAGGCACTTGACATGACCCAGACCACTCACTCGGAGGGCTAAACTCTCTTAACATGGAAGTGCTTCCATTTTAAGACAATACATTAAGCCCACAATTTAGCAAGAGTATGGATTCGATGCAAACTCTTGGTAAAGGAGAACGAAGAAGAGATCCTAGTGGATTTGAAATGAGATAGAATGACACTTAGTTAGGGACACAAGCCCCCAGGCTAAGGATTCTAACTCAACATACACGCATGAGGGTGCAAAAAACAACAAGACACAAAAGAGGGGTTAGTACTAAAACAAACCCAAATCAACTCGCATAAGAAACCTTGCTAAGAAACATTTCTTATACTAACATCATATTTGGAAAGCTATCATAAAAGCATAAATGATTACATAAGAAAGACAAGAGAAACACTATAAATAACATAGCTCCATGATCTCATCCTACTAGCATGAAAGGGAAAAGAGAGAAAGGAGAAAGTGATTACCTCACCCAGTAAGATGCCCACCTTACTGTGAATCACCTTGGAGGGAGAGCCCAACAGGTTCACGCATAAACTATCCTTGCAATTGTAATGCATCTTCTGACAGCTTCTGGAATACCCATAGATCCACCTTCTTGTATCACTATGAATATGAAAATGTGTGTCTCCTCAGGATTTAGCAACTTATGTGCGTTACCTTCGGAAGATTTAGCATATGAATGTGTGTCTTTTCAAGATTTAGCAACTTATGTGTGTTACCTTCCAAGATTTAGCATATTTGAAATTGGAAATGTGTGTCTCTTCAGGATTTAGCAACTTATGTGTGTTACCTTCCAAGATTTAGCATATTGAAAATTGAAAAATTTGTCTCCTTAGGATTTAGCAGCTTATGTGTGTTACCTTCTGAGATTTAGCATGCTACAAAATAAAAGGTTAGAACAAAAATACATAATATAGAATGAGGGAGGCCGTATATATGCCCCCCTCCTTAATATGGCAAAAACATACTATTTTGACATGTTAAGGAAAAAAAAGAACAAGGATAAAGCCCTCTTCAGCATCAAGACAATATCCATAGACAACACCCAATCCAAGCCAAGAAGGTCATAGCTCCTATGAGGCCATGGAAGGGATGAATGCAAAGAGATATCATGAAAGAAGTGAAAAAGTAACCCTTGTGAGGGATAGCACACTATTCAGTTTCCAAGGTGAGAGATATATCAACCATGAAAATCCAATGTTAAACAATGAAATCAGTTGTGATCAAGGAAAATATCCTCAATGCAAACCAAAATTTTCATGTATGATTGGATATCACATAATAGATAGATACTGCTTAACCAAGGAAAGAGGTGAATCCTGGAAAGATAGAAAAGAAGGAGATGACATCCTTGCCCACTAAGTGTAGGACCAAAGATGTAAGGGGACCTATTATATTGCTCGCAACACTATGCTAGACAATGAGCCCCCAAGTATTAGGCTACCATTGTTTACATAATGTGGAGCTCCATAATAGGAACATGAATGTTATTTAGAGAAAATAGGATTGAAATACAACTCATTGCCACATGATATATAAATAACATTACTATCAATGAGCTGCCTAATCTTATAATGTAAAGCTTGACATTCATTACTAGAGTGATCATGAAATCTATGATATAAAAAAAAAGGAAGAGTCTTCAAGTGTGGACTATGTTTCTTTTTGCGTTTAGTTCTAGTAATCATCTTAGCACGAAGGAGTTTAGGCAAAAGAACTTCTTGGTCAAATTCATTCATAGGTTCATCATGTTTTGAAGTGTTATTTGAGATGTTAACATTGATCTGTTGTTGAGGATTAAATCCTAATCCATAAGAATGCTCATGCCCCCCAGTGTGTAAGGGCATTTGAATTCCTTGTTTATGCTTACCACATCCTTGAGTATTAAATCCTTGTTTAACTAGGAAGTGATAACCAGGACCATAACAAGAAGCCATATTAGAAGCAGTCAATGGAACTTCAGTAGTCACTATGTCATCATTAGTAGGTTTGACAGATTCATTGTTGGTAGAAGTAGTGACAAAGTTATTACTAAGGGTGTTAGAAGTAGAAGTAAAAATGCGTTGTTCAAATTCTCTTTGTTGCTTCATAAAATCAAGATCATTAATCTTATATTCTCCAATAAAGGTAGGAGTAAAATCCAAGGATCCCCAATCATCGCTAGGAAGAGCATTAGAGGAAGAAGGATTACTATTAGGAATAGGAGTAGTGTGAGTTTGAATATTAAGACAAGGATTAGGCGCATCATCTGCATGAAGTGTATACATCTTGTTATTATGTATAAACTTGACTTTTCAGTGAAGGGTGGAAGGAACAGCATGCATCTCATGCAACCAAGGTCTACCCAAAAGAAGGTTATAATTGAGAGGTCCAGGCATAACATGAATAGGTGTATTCAGGATGACCGGTCCTACTTTGATAGGTAAGGTAATGATTCCTAAAGTGTTCTTAGCAATGTTATCAAAGCCATGTATAGGAACATTGTCAGGTTGAACAGTTGAAAGATCAGTGTTAATTTCTTTGAGCATGTCCATGCTACAAACATTAAGCCCAGATCCATTGTCAATCAAGGTCCGATGAATGATACTTTTATTGATAGAAACAACAACCATAAGAGCATCATACCAATTTTTAACTTCTTTAGAAGGTAAATCTTTTTGAGTAAATATAATGTCAGGAGGACCTTGGGTAGCATGCATGAATTGTAAGAAGTTATTAATGTTCTCTTGATTAGGAGGTGGAGTGGGAACAGTTGCTAGAGCTTTTTGCAATGCTTCATAGTAGGTAGGTGAAGTTTGAAGAAGCTCCCATAAAGAAATCTTGGTAGGAGTATTTTGCAATTGGGTTATCAAATCATACTCCTTACTAGGAAGATGAGGTGGAGGAGGAAGAATAGGTTGAGAAGGTGGAAAAGAAGTAGAAACCATCGGATTAGGTTGAGGGTTGTTCCTTGTACAATATGTGTGAGCTATTGAATCTTGATCATTGAAAGAATCCATAGGTTTACCTTTGATAGTAATGTGAGGACAACCTTTGACAGTCAACAAGGGTTTAGGATAAACCATTTTAGTTGTCTCAACACTACAAATAGATTCACAAGAAGGAAGAAAAGAGGACATCATAGGAGGAGATGAGGTCAGATCTTGATTCTCCATAGGATCATCACTAAAAGGGAGAGCATTAAGGGAATTTATATCATTCTCCACTAATGCCTCATCACTAGAAGGATTCTCAAATGGAGGTAAAGAATCTATAATATCATCCTCTTTCACTAAAATGTCTACATAAGAGGAGTATGTTTTAAGAAAAGAGTCATCATCATGTATGAATATGTCATCTATTAATAAATCACCCTCTTGTATCAAAGATTCTTAATGAGGAGGGGATAAATCAATGTCATTATCCAAGGGATTATCCACAACGGTGTCATGAGGAAGAGAGTAATCAACATTCAAATCCAAAGGTTCATCCCAAATAGGAGGACTATCATCCCTACCAATAAAGCACCTTGTAGGGTCACCATAATTCATTAAAGCTTGATCCCTAGAGGGGGAAGAAGGACATCTATTAGGAGAAGAATTAACATCAATCCTCAACTCCTCTCCATAAAGAGAAATATGACAGAGATCACATGTAATAAATGAAGTCTTTCTAGGTGTAACACCATGCAACATTTGAAACAACTTACGCAACATGTTAACAAATAAAGAAATGCATAGAAAATAGATCTAGATATATCCAAATGCATTCAACTTTATAAGCATGGAAAGGAAATCAAACACAATAAGGCATCTAATTCCACCTAAAGAAGGAGTTTTCATAAATGGGTTCACCAAAATGTATAGTATAAAATAGTGTATGGGTTAGAACAATGGTTTGCACATAAAAGAGACCCCAAAGCCAATATTTTACACATACATTTGAATTATAAGGGATGTAAATCTGGAAAATACTTGAAATCAGATAAAGTAAGATACATACCTCATGATGAAATTAATTTAGAAATACCTATTTTCTGGTGCCTGTGTATAGTTTCAGGGAATTCTGCAACCTGTTCTATACTAGAAATGCCGAGATGAAGAAAACCCAAAAATCTTTTGTCTTTCTGACAGCAGGTAGTCTTTGACCCTCATAAAAGGTCAAAGGCTACATTCTTTATTTGAAGGTCAATTTTGACCTTTTTCATAGATCTTGAAATTTTGCAGAAAAGGGTATCCAAATCTACTCTTAGATTCAAAATTCTGCACCTGTACCTATAAGAAAAAGAGGCTTTTTGTTGTTTGTTTGAGGGGTTTACCTTTGTCAAACCCCGGTTTGGAATTAACCTTAATATTGAAATTTAAATGGAGAATGCTAGCAAGTAGTAGAAGTAGATCTAACAACGAAGCTATGATATTCAATAGATATGCAAATTGTATTTGAAATGTAATCAAGTATGTTAATATGAAAGCTTGAACATAACATCAATAAATGTAAATCAAACCTCCATGATTGTATGCTTGGAATCCACCTTGAGGGAAGAATGAATGGATCTTGAAGATTAACAAAAGGATCTTGAAGGAAGATCACACCATCATGATGGCTAGATCTAGGGTTTGAATGATGAATCTTGAATGATTGAACCAAATCCCTTCAATGGCTTGAATGCTTGAATCCTTGATCTTCAATGGAGAACTTGGATGGAGAAGAGGACTTGAATTCTTGAATGGACACTTGCTTGATCACCTTGAGAGCTTGAGAGAGGAGATTTCAAAATTGATGCCTTGATCATGAGATTGCTTGCAAACTTGATGGAGAAAATGAGAGAGGAAGGCCTCCTTTTATAATGATCTAGGGCACAATCCTCTAGAGGGGCCACCTTGGGGAATTAAATCCCAATTAGTCCTAAAATTTAGAAAATATACCTATATTAAATGAAATTTAAGGATTTACCATTTCAAAACTTGAAATGGCCGACCTGGAGGTGGGAAAACAAATATCCCCGAAACCCAACACCCGGAAATCAAGAAAATTTGAAATCTGGACAGGGGATCAAGGATGAGCTTGGATCTAACTAGGTCAGGGTCAAGTTCGATCTTGACCAGGTTAGGGTCGAGGTTGAATTTGACCCCATAATTTTGACTTTGACCTTGTGGTCAAAAACCTCAGGATCCTGACCCAGAATGCAGAAATGAAGTGGAATCAAGTGGAGAGAGAAGCAGAATGGGGAGGATAAAGCTAGATTCAAGAAAAGACCTGATCAAGGTGCTTGACATGACCTAGACCACTCACTTGAAGGGTAAATTCTCTTAACATGGAATTTCTTCCATTTTAAGATGATACAGTTGGAAAATGAATACTCTCCACTGCCTACAAGACCCTTGATAGTTGATCGGATGAAAGAAAAGCAGGAACATAACTCGATCATGATAGAGATTACTTCTTCGCTCTTTGATGTTGAATTCAATGATATCAAAGATTGTACTAATTCAAAAGAGATGTAGGATAGGCTCACGCTTATCTAAGGTGGATATCAACATGTACAAAAAGCTAAGGTTGACAGCTTGAGAGGAAAATATGATGAAATGAGGATGAAAGATGAAGAGAACATCACACAATATAGTAGTTGAATCAAAGAAGTTGTTAGTGCCATCAGAGGTGTTGGTGGATCATTGACTAATGAAGAAGTGGTAAGTAAAATCTTGAGAACTATGTCTTCTAAGTACGCTATTAGAGTTTCTACAGTTTAAGAATTGAGATCTATACCAAATAATATTGTTACTCTTGAAGCCCTAATTGGAAATTTGACTGTATTTGAGCTAAGAAACTATGATAATAGTCTACCAAATATTGAGATAGCCTTCAAGTCATCTATGAGCATTGTAACATCAAGAAAAGAAAGATAAAATCATAGTACTTCACATGGAAATGAGTATGACAGTATCCTGACCGAAGAGAAAGAGCAAGAAGAATTTGATGCACTGCTAGCTAACTGACTACCTAGAGGCAAAGGAAAGTACAAAGGCAAGTTACCATTGAAATGTTTCAATTGTAATAATATTAGACATATTGCATATAGATGTCCTAACAATGACAAAAATTATAAGAATGATAAAAGAGACAACCGACACTAAATATTCAAAGATTTAAAGAACAAAGGAAAGAAGTCTTGCTACCTAACTGAGGAAGGTATAATTGATGATGAATTTGATGATACCGAGGAAGGTTATGAAGTTTTTTTGTTACAGTAAAGGAAGAATCATATTCATAAAAATTTTAAGATGAAAAAGTACTTGTATCTCATGTAAGTAAACCAAACCCTTGGATTATTGATAGTGGTTGTTCACATCATATGATTGGTGATATTGATAAATTTGAGAACCTAGAAGAGTATGATGGAGGATTTGTTAGATTTGGAAATGATGCTCCATGCCCTGTGAAAGGTAAGGGATCTATTGTGTTGAATGAGAAGATGAAATTTAATGATGCATATTGGGTTAGAGGACTAAATTATAATTTTTTGAGTGTTGCACAACTGAACAATATTGGCCACCACCACCGAGTGGAATTTCATAACAAAAAAGTTAAGATATATGTTGTTGATGGAGATCTAATTGGAACAAGAGGAAAATCAAGAGGTCATTTATTTTATCTTGATATTGATGCAAAGAGTTGTTTATTTTCTAAAAATGAAGATGTATGGTTATAGCATAAGAGTCAGTTTCATGTGAATTTTGATAATTTGGTCAAAGTAAGAAAAGTAGAGTCATAGGACTACCAAGATTAATCAAACCAGATAAAGCTATGTGTAAAGAATGTCAAGTTGGTAAGATGACCAAGTCAAGTTTTCCAATAAAGTCCTATTCTACAAATGGTATTTTGGAATCAGTTCATACTGACCTTTGTAGTCCTATGAAATTTCAAAGCTATTATGGAGATCGATACTTTATTTTTCTTGTTGATGATTATTCAAGAATGATGTCAGTAATGTTTCTAAAAGAAAAATCAGATGCATTTCAAATGTTTAAGTGGTATAAGGCTAGAGTTGAAAAAGAAATAGATAAATAATTGAAGTGTCTAAGGATCTGATAGAGGAGGTGAATTTATCTCTAATGAATTTATTATCTTATGTAATGAGCATGAAATTAAAAGACAAGTGTATGTACAAAGGACTCCACAACAAAATGGAATAGCTAAGAGAAGAAATAGATCTATTGTTGACTATGCTAGAACTTTATCGATTGATAAAAATATTGTACAAACATTCTGGAGAGAAGTTATAAGCATTGTAGTTTACACTCTCAACTGAATACAATTGAGGAAAGGTACAAACAAGACACCTTATGAATTATGGTTTGGACACACACTGAATGTAAGTTATTTCAAAATATTTGGAAGTAGGTGTTATGTATTGAAATATTTTAGAAATAGAAAGTTTGATTCTAAAGGTGATGAAGGAATATTTATTAGTTACTCATCAAAGAGTGAGGCATATAAATGTTTAATCAAGGATTCTAACAAAATACTTGAGATTGAAAATGTAAGAGTTGATGAATTTGTTGAAAAGAATGAAGAGGATAGAAAAAACGAACTTGAGGACTATTAAAAAAAATTATGTACAAGATGGTAATTTGGTCGATACAACCGAGCAGCAACCAAGAGGAACCAATGAATAAGATGAGCCTCCACTGAGAGATGAGAATAATGATGATCAATCCACCGAACCTGTATTAGAAAAGAATGTGAGAAGACACCACTCATTGAGAAGAATTATTGGAGACAAGAATACAAGAGTGTTGACAAGAAGTAAGTTAAAAAAAAAATAACACATGTTTGATTTTTGAATTTGAGCCTAGATTGGTAAAGGATGCACTAGAGAATGAAGATTGGATGAATGCTATGAAAGAAGAAATAGATCAAATTGAAAAGAATAATACATGGTCACTGGTATTGAGACCTAAGGATAAGAATGTGATTGGAATAAAGTGGATTTTCAAAAATAAACTTAATGAGAAAGGAGATGTGATTAGAAACAAAGCAAGATTAGTCTGCAAAGGGTATGCACAAGAAGAAGGAATTGAATATGGTGAAACTTTTTCCCCTGTTGTTAGATTAGAAGGAGTAAGGATATTGCTTGCATATGCTACTTATAAAGGATTTAAATTTTATCAGATGGATGTTAAATTTGCATTTCTGAATGGAATACTTGAAGAAGAAGTCTACAATGAACAGCTTGATGGCTTGTTTGACAAGAACAATAAGAACATGATCTACAAGTTGCATAAATCTTTGTATCGATTGAAGCAGGCTCCCCGAGCATGTTATGAAAGAATACACTCTTATTTAGTTAAGATTGGATTTGAAAGAACTAGTGATAACAACAATTTATACTTGAAATGTGATAAATGAGATGAAATTATGATTTTTGAGATATTTGTTGATGACATTATATTTGGTGGTAATGAGATAATGTCTAAGTCATTTGTTGAGGAAATGAGAAAGGAATTTGAGATGTCTATGATAGGAGAGATTAACTTCTTCATTGGACTTCAAATACAACAAGTTAACGATGGGATCTACATCACTCAATCTAAATATATCAAGGAGATCTTGAAAACATTCAATATGGAAGACTCAAAATGGTTGGAACACCAATGGCTACTGGTTGTAAATTATCAAAAGAAGATGATACAAAGGAAGTGAAAGAAAAACTTTACTAATCTATGATTGGTAAGCTACAATATATTGTCCATAGTAGACCTGACATTTCACATTCAGTTGGTATTGTTGCAAGATTTTCATAAAACCCCAAGGAAACACATTTTTCTATAGTTAAGAGAATATTCATATATTTAAAAGGGACTGAAGATTTCAGTCCATTATACACAAGAGGAGGAAATTTTGATCTTAAGGTTTATACTAATGATGGTTGGGCAAGAAATATTGATGACATGAAAAGCACTAGTGGCAGAGCTTTCTTTTTAGGAGAAAGGATAGTTACATGGTTAAGTAAGAAATAGAGTTATACTTCACAATCTATTGTTGAAGCTGAGTATGTGGCAACAACTATGAATTGTTCTAATATTGTATGGATCAAACAACTACTGGAAGGTATGTATGAAGAGATTACTAATCCTATTAAAATCTAGTGATAATACTAGTGCTATTAATATATCAAAGAATCTGGTGATGCATTCTAAGATAAAGCATATATCTATAAAGTATCACTACTTGAGAGAGAAAGTACAGGATAAGCATGTGACATTGGAATATGTGAATTCTAAAGAGAAAATAACTGATATATTTACTAAACCATCAATGAAGGATGCTTTTGAGTATCTCTGAGGTAAGTTAGGGGTTCTTCCCCTATCCAATGTACATTAAGGAAAGATGCATGTAGCATCAATTCAAGGACTCAATAGAATATCTATCTTGTGAGTTGATGCTAGTATTTCACTCTTTAGGTGAAATCTGAAGGTGTGAAGAAAGTTTTGTGACTGTAATGAAAAATCTATATAATTGAGGTATATCAGAGAAGTTTATATTTCTTTAGCATTATTGTCAAAGAGGGAGAATAAAGTGAAATTCAGATGTTAGAGGGAGAATATAGTAAGAGATTTAGATAAAGGGAGATGAATACAATAAGATGGAGACACATCAAATGAGTATAGTAGGAAGATGAGATGTATAAGAGAATATTGTAGAAGGAATCAGAGGAATGGGTTACTGAAAGAAAGAGAAAGACTTCAGATGGAAGATCAAAAAAGAAGTTACTACTTAGAGGGAGTACAGAATATGAATGATAGTGAAGTGTACCATCATCAATTGAACACTAAATTTGTTAGTGTTTCCATCAATACCAAAGAGGGAGATTGTTATCATAACTAATAATAATGTTGAAGAATGATTATCTGATGGAGCTGATGATGAAGACCAACCTAGATCATAGGTATACATAATGATATTAGAATGGTTAGATGATTTATAGTCTTTTTATTGATGACAAGCAATTGATTTCTAGTTTATATTATGTTTCCATATCATTCGGTAATGATATAAAATGAATAAGTTAAAGAGAACAAGAAATGAGAAGTTGAGAAGTTGTAGAACATAAATGGGAAACTGATAGAGACCGTAAAATGATTTGATTATGTTGGTATAATTTTTTTCTACCTAACATATAATTATGTTAAGTCGATAAAGCATGGTGATAAAGATTTGACAACTCGGTAAGATAAGTTGTGTACACACTAAGATGTGCACTTCTCTAAATCATTGCTTCCAAGAGAATCCATGAATTGGAAACCTTGAGAAATCAATTTAGAGCTCCCTAGGCATGGAGTGCAAGGATTTTAAGAGTGCTCTTAGCTAGAGCTATTAAGCCTATGACCTTGCTAGTAAACCATGCAATGGGAGATTCAATGAGACAAGAGCAAGAATGCCAATATCTTCAAGAATCCAAATAGAGATGAAATGCAAGATATGCTAAGAATGGAAATGCAAGCTAAGCTATGGAAATGAAATAATAATGCAACTAAGCTATGAAAGGAAAGACCAAGTATTACAAATCCTTCCTATTTAGACTATGTGAGATCTAAGCTAGAGCTGGAAAGGAAACTAATCTAAGAAAGCATAAACATGAAGCTAAGCTAAGAATGCAAGAATGAAAGCTTAAATGTACAAAGATCTCCAAAAGGCTCCAAAGTCTTCAAAATCCCTAAAGTCTCCAAGAAATCCTGCAACATAAAGTTAGCATAAAAAGTTGGGGATCTAGAATGAAGAAGAGAGCTCTCCTTTTATAAGAAATGAGAAAGAATGGACCATGGAGATTAAGAGGAAAAAGATTTAATCAATGGTGGAGCATCAAAGAGGAGAAATCCATGTGCACAAGTATCCTCCAATGAGAAAATAAGAGTTGACTTTTGTGTCCATATGAGACAAAAAGTGCTTTTCTTCTTTTTTTAAAAATAAGAATAATGCTTTATTTGTGCAACTTAGGATAAGAGGAAAAGTGGGAGGCTTTTTATTTAATTAAAAGAGGAGGAAACTCCTTTTAATTAAATAAAGACTTATGATAAGATGGTTAGCCCATAGAAAATAATCGAATAAATGATAGGACTAGGATTTGATCAAGAATAAGCAATTGATGATTTTAGCAAAAGGGGCTAATAGTCTAAGTGACCATTTTTAGGTGATTACAAGTTGTTTTGTCTACCAAGTAGGAAAAGTCACTCACTAAGGTAAAGGTAGAAAGATAGGTCACTCAGTAAAGTGGAAAGTTTTAGGCACTGAGTGATGTAACTGAAACTCTAAGTGAAGAACATTGAACAAGGACAAGGTATTAAATATGGATGGAATTGATAGTTGATGATTAGTTATAATGAGATGGATGATCATGATGATGAGTGATGAGGAGATCCAACTTACAAGAGATTTATTTCTCTTCTCAAGTCTCTTTCTTAGCCTTTATTAGGGTTTATTTCTCCACCCTAACTAGAGGACACCCTTACACTTCCTCTTCTACAATGGATCCCACCAATCATCTTCAAACTCTCTTCCAATCCTTCACAATCCCACTATGCACTCATACGCCCTATCAAGGAAAATATGTCTCAAGCCTTCTTTGACATGTATTTAGGTGTTTACACTAATATTGCACTAATTTCAATGGATTCTGGTCCACTTTCCTTTAGTCTTTCAAGGATTTTCCATCGGGTTCATGAGTTCCTATATTCTAGGCTTTGTAGCCTTTTTGCTCCAATTAGGCCTCCTAATTTGACAAAACTTGTAATAGCTCCCAAATTCCCTTAAAAATCCACCAACATAAATTTTTATTCATTTATAGGTCAACCTAGGTTTTGATATTTTCTAGGTTTTAGCTCCCCCAAGTGTATGTACACTATACTTTTAAGAAACCCCTATTTTTAAGGGTTTTTTAGGGTCTCTGGACTAGTCTGCAACAAAAAGGCTCAAAAGTTACCAATATTAACTCCAGTCCACTTCTCATATCTACCACATATCTTTAACTCACTTCTCTTCACTCTCCAACTCGTGATTGGCACAAACCAATCCATGCATGCATTCTTTAATCCTTTGCAAACTCCTAGTCGGGAAGCCATGAACTCACCTAGGGCTTGCTATGAAAATTAGCTCCCATGCTCAAAATGAACCACACATCCATATTACATAGTATACAGAGATCCCTTCTTGATTCCAAGTGGCCATAAATTTTCAACCTTTCAAATTCAAGAAGGAGCCATATTTACATAACTATCTCTGTACAGGACAACAAACTTGTCAAACTAAAAGAATTTACAAACTATTAAAGAAATGTACAAAATTTCCAAACCAAGACCACACAAAGGAAATATATACAAATCTTTAGCACTACATGCATAAATAGGTAACCTTTCAATCCATTGGAGTGTGGATTAAGGTTCAAATATAAGATTGTGTCTTAAAACCAGTCAGTGTCTCTTTGCTCCTTCCAACTTGTCCGTACAAAATGATGACCAACCTGTCAATTAGGGTTTATTGAAGCTTATATAGCCCCCATATATTTCTTTTGACCCTAAGTTCAGCCTCTTACCTTACTGGTGTCCATTTGCAACTTTTTAGGAAAGTTGTCATGACAACTTTTCAAAATTGAAAAGTTGTCGTGAGCAACTTTTACAACTTTTGCCTTTTGAGTGTTTTGATGCTCCTAGTTTGTATAGTTCAACCAAGAATCATCATGTTTGAACCAAAAGTATTCCTAGACCTCATATAACATCCTACTACTCATTTTAGAGTCTAGTCCACTCTTTGACCAACTTTAACTCTCCTGTCATTAGTGTAAAGTAAATAGTCTAGTTAGGACTTTATGGACTAAGACAAGAAATAGAACCCAAAAACTCATATGTACATGAATCACACACACCTTGAAACTTTAAAGTAGTCCTTATTCACTAATGGTTGGCTAGAACCATCTACAAGCCAAAATTTTAAAGGATCTTCACTCAGACCCTAAGGTGCTCCTACACCACTCTCCCCCTGCAACAAGAAAGTTATGGAACTTGAGGAGTGATAAACTCTAAGTTGAGTCCATGATTCTTGAAGTCACTCTCTTCTATCCAAGTAGCCTCTGATTCAAGTTTATGTAGCCACTTGACTAGTTGTTCCATGTAGTCTTTTTGTCTATTTTTCTTGTGTATCCTAGAATCTAGAATCTTTTCAACTTGAGGCTTAATCTAAATAGGTACATTGAGTTCCTCCACATCCCTTTCCATATCTATACTGTACTTTTTCTCTTTGACATTAGGGCCTTTGTACTTAATCAAATCTTTCACATTGAAAATTGGGGAAATGGATAGTTCCTTGGGTAAATCCACTTTGTAGGCATTAGGGCCATACTTAGCCAACACTTTACATGGGCCAACTCTCTTCATCTGAAGCTTACTTGGGATTCCCTTTTGTATAATAGCCTTTTTAGGTACACCATTACCAAATCTCTCACTTCAAACTGCAACTCTCTTCTTCCCTCATCCACCTTTGCTTTAAGCTTTTGATTTGCCTCCATTAGAGTCTTCCTCACCTGTTCATGAACTTCTCTCATAGACTGAGAAAAATCTTTAGCATTTCCACTAACCCCTTCATATCCTTTTAGCTCTCTAAGCTCACAAATTCCTCTTGGGTGGAGCCCATACATAATTTCAAATGAGCTTTTACCTATGGACCTGTTTGTATTATCATTATAGGTAAATTCAGCTTGAGGTAGTACTTGGTCCCGTGCTTGGCCATACTCTTTAGTCAAACATCTTAGAAATTTTCCAAACACTCTATTTATTACCTCTGTTTGACCATCCGTTAGAGGATGATATGTAGAGCTATGTGCCAAGTTGGTTCCCAACCTCTTCCAGAGTGTTTTCCAAAATTGACCCATAAATTTCACATCCCTATTTGAGACAATTTTTATTGGTAGGCCATGGATCCTTCCTACTTCTCTACAAAAAATTTGATCAATATAACTAGCATCATGGGTTGTTTTACAAGGTATAAAGTGACTCATTTTACTAAATCTATCTACCACAACATACACACTATCCAGTCTAGTTTTTGTCCTTGGTAATCCCACTATAAAGTCCATGCTTATGCACTCCCAAGGCCTATTAGGTGTGGGTAATGGTTGATAAAGTCTGGCATTTTAAGATGTGCCTTTGGCTTTTTGACATATCACACACTGCTCTACATATCTCCTTACATCTTTTTGCATTTTGGGCCAATGGTAGAATCTTTCCACCAAATATAAGGTCTTATTCAACACAAAGTGACCACTTAGGCTTCCATTATGTCTCTCTTGGATGAGGTTTTCCCTCATGGATCCTCTTGGAACACACAACTATTTTCCTTTAAATAAAAAACTATTCTACAGGGTGTATTCAACAAACTTACTATGAAAGTGATTATCAAAATCAATGCATACCTTATAAACTTCTGAGAAACCTACATCCTCTGCATATAAGCCCTTGAATCCTTCAACTCCAATGCTCTATAACTTGATCTCTTGGATAGTGAGAAATTTCCAACTAAGGGCATCTGCCACTTTGTTGTTCTATCATTTCTTGTGCTTATAGTAAATGTATATGAATGCATAAATTCCATCCATTTAATGTGCCTAAGACTAAGTTTTTCTTGAGTTTTGATATAGTTGAGAGCTTGGTTATCAGTATACACAATAAATTCTTTTGGAAATAGATAATTCCTCCATTTATTGAGGACTTGGACCAATGCATAAAGCTCTAGATCATAAGATGAGTACCTTTATTTGGCTTCATTCAACCTTTCACTTTAGAAGGCTAATGATCTCCCCTCTTGACTATGCACTGCTCCCACAGCTATACTACTTGCATCACACTCCACAACAAACAATCTATCAAAACTTGGTAGCACTAGGATAGGTTGTGTGGCTATTGTTGTCTTGAGTCTCTCAAACCCTTCATTGGATTCCTTAGTCCACTTGAACTTATTTTTGCATCCACCTTTTATAGTGTCCAATATGGGTGCACATATTTCACTAAACCTTCTCACAAACCTCCTATAAAATTGAGCTAATCCATGGAAGCTCCTCACTTCAGTCCTTGTTTTAGGAGTGGTCCATCTCAATATTGCCTCTACTTTACTCTTGTCCATTTTTAAGTCACCTTGTGAGACTATGAAGCCTAAATATACAAGTTCTTGTTTCATGAACTCACTCTTTTCAAGGTTAATAGTCAACTTCTCTTCTTGTAGTCTTCTTAACACAATCTCTAGGTGTTTCATATGTTCCTCTTTTGTCTTTCTAAATACTATGATGTCATCTCAATACACCACTACAAACACACCTATGTAATCTTTTAAGACCTCATTCATAACCCTCATGAAGGTGCTACATGCATTTGTGAGGCCAAATGGCATTACTAACCACTCATAGATCTCCTTTGTGGTTTTGAAAGAAGATTTCCACTCATCCCCCTCTTTAATTCTAATTTGATAGTACCCACTCTTAGGTCAATTTTAGAAAATTACTCGGCACCCCCTAAACAATCCATTAGGTCTTCTATCCTAGGAATAGGAAACCTATATTTATTGGTTATCCTATTTATTTCCCTAGAGTCGGTATGCATCCTCCATGTACCTCCCTTTTTGGGTGCTAAGGCAACTGGTACAACACATGGGCTAATGGTCTTTCTTATTAGTCCTTGGTCCAACAAGTCCTAGACTTTCCTTGTAATCTCCTTGTTTTGTTATGGTGTCATCTTGTATGCAACTTTTTTAGGCAAAGATTCCCCTGGCACAAAATCAATTTGATGGCTAAAAGCTCTTTGTGGAGGTAGGGCGGTTGGTGTCCCATCACAAATGATGTCCTTGAATTGATCTAATAGTTGACTGACTTTTGTAGGCATTGGTGCTTGTTTGGGTGTCTCCTCTCCTTTTGGTTTCACCATGATAGCATAACTAACCCCTTCTTTCTTCATGACATGTAGAAATTCTTTTCCACTCATGAGGAGTGTGCTAGAGTCCAAAAAAATTATTTTTTCCTCTTCTATTAGTGACTAGATTCTATAGTTGACTCCATTCTTCTTGAATGTATACTTATTCTCCTTACCATGGTGGACTGCTTCTCATTCATACTGCCATGGTCTCCCTAGTAATAGGTGGCAGGAATCCATAAGTAAGACATCATAGAGTATCTTTTCTTGGTACTTCCCTATAGTGAACTCAACCCACACTTGTTCATTGACTAGGATATTATGTCCCTTGTTGAACCAAGTCACCTTGTATGGATATGTATGAGGTATTTTATCAAGCTTCAACTTCTGCACTACCTCCTCTGAGATTATATTGTTTGTAGACCCTGAGTCAATGATGACTCTACACACCTTTCCAAGGATCTTGCATTTGATCCTAAAAAGTGCCCTCCTTTGTTTATGTTCTTCTCTACCAGGTGCCTTAATCAAGACTCTTCAAAGCATTAGATTCTCACCCTTCTCTGAATCTAGATTTATCTCTGAATGTTTTACCTGACTGTCTTCTTCTTGTACATAGGCTATCTTCTTCTCACCTTGTAAGGATGATGGCTTGTCTAGACATTTATAGGTAGGGTGACCCATTTGTCCACAATTGTAGCATTTGATTGTAGTAAAGTGTGATCTTCTACCAAAGCCACCATATCTACCTCTTCCACCACTATTAGAACTCCTACCCCTTCTATGGTTACCTCTATTGCTTGGATCACTTGCTTGTTCAATCAATTTAGAGTCTCCTTGACTTATGTGTTCATTACTTCTGCCACTAGAACCTCCTCTATGTCCTCCTCTAGATTATCTATGTCTTCCTCTACCCCTAGAACTTCAATCTTGTTTCTTCTTGAGTTTTTCCTCCACCTTAATTAAGGGTCATTTGAAAACATCCATGGATTGTAGTTAGGGTAAAGAGGTTTAATTATTCTTGAATACTCCATCTAATCCCATTGAGGTACCTTGCTACTCTAATACTTTCAATCTCATGCACCTTGGACCTAAACATGGATTTAGGTGTTTACACTAATCCTCCACTTATTTCAATCGATTCTGGTCCACTTTCCTTCAATCTTTCAAGGATTTTCCATCGGGTTCATGAGTTCCTATATTCTAGGCTTTGTAGCCTTTTTGCTCCAATTAGGCCTCCTAATTTGACAAAACTTGTAATAGCTCCCAACTTCCCTAAACAAAACACAAAATTAACTTTGAATTCATTCATATCTCAACCGAGGCTTTGAGATTTTCTAGGTTTTATCTCCCCCAAGTGTCTATACACTATACTTTCAAGAAACCCCTATTTTTAAGGGTTTTTTAGGTCTCTGGACTAGTTTGCAACAAAAAGGCTCAAAAGGTACCAAGATGAAATCCAATCCACTTATCCTCTCTACCACATATCTTTAACTTGCTTCTCTTCACTCTCCAACTTGTGATTGGCACAAACCAATCCATTCATGCATTCTTTAATCCTCTTCAACTTTGCAAACTCCTAGTTAGGAAGCCATGAACTCACCTAGGGCTTGCTATGAAAATTAGCTTCCATGATAAAAATGAACCACACACACATATTTAAATATTATACAGAGTGCCCTTCTTGATTCCAAGTGGTCATAAAGTTTCAACCATTGGAATTCAAGAAGGAGCCATATTTACATAACTAGCTCTGTATGGGATAGTGAACCTATCAAACTAAAAGAATTTACAAAATATTAAAGAAATGTAAAAATTTTCCAAACCAAGACCACAAAAAGGAACTATATACAAATATTTAACACTACATGTATAAATAGGTAATCTTTCAATCCATTGGAGTGTGGATTAAGGTTCAAATATAAGACTGTGTCTTAAAACCAGTCAGTGTCTCTTTGCTCCTTCCAACTTGTGCATACAAAATGATGACCAACCTATCAATTAGGGTTTATTAAAGCTTATATAGACCCCATACATGTCTTTGGACCCTAAGGTCAGCATCTTACCTTACTGGTGTAGATTTGCAACTTTTTAGGAAAGTTGTCATGACAACTTTTCGAAATTGAAAAGTTGTCATGAGCAACTTTCACAACTTTTTGCTTTTGAGTGTTTTGATGCTCCTAGTTTGTATAGTTCAACCAAGAATCATTGTATTTGAACCAAAAGTATGCCTAAACCTCATCTAACATCCTACTACTCATTTTAGAGTCTGTTCCACTCTTTGACCAACTTTAACTCTCCTGGCATTAGTGTAAAGTAAACAGTCTAGTTAGGACTTTATGGACTGAGACAAGAACTAGAACCCAAACACTCCTATGTACATGACTCACACACACCTTGGGACTTTAAAGTAGTCCTTATTCACTGGTGGTTGGCTAGAACCCTCTACAAGCCAAAATTTTAAAGGATCTTCACTCAGACCCTAAGGTGCTCCTACACCAAAGAGGAAAGTTAGTTACAAGAGATCTATGGTTGTGAAAATTTGAGATGAAGATCTATGGCAAGATCTAAGTGGAAAAAAGAGATGGAACAAGTTTCTAGAAAAGTTCCAGTTCCTAGGTGAAAAGAAAACATGTTACCGAGATCCATATCTGATGAATAATGAATTGAACGTTCAAGATTGAGTAAATGAAAATGTAATAGATGAGATTAAGAGATAAAAATTGTCTATATAAAGGATGATTTGTATGGACAATTGGCTAGAAAAATGAATAGTTGAAGGGTTACCAACTATTGTAGAGGAGAAGGAACAGAGAGATTCTGAGTGGGAAAATAGTGATTTGATGAAGTGTTGATGCCAGTGGATTATGAAGAATTGAAGTGAAGATTGAAGAGCGCATAAGGATCTGATTGAGCAAAGATACTTGTACATCTACAGGTCATTTTTATTATTGTTGCTTAATAGCATTTGTAATAGAGAAAACTCTTAACAAAGTGGACTTAAAAGTCTTATTGTAAATCCTTGAGAAAGGTGACATTCTAAAAGAGTGTTTAAAGCCCTCTAACAAGGCCACTCCTAACATAGTGGAGATCCTAACAAATCTGAGGTAAATCCCTTAACCAGGTCACACCTAACAATGTGTTTTGTAATCTTTAACTAGATTGGCTCTTAACCGGACATACTTTAGAAGAGTATATTTCATAGTGGGTGAAAATTCCCATAGTGGTTTTTCCCATAATTGGGTTTCCACGTTAAATATTGGTGTTACACATTGTGAATGTTTTATGCGTATGTTTTACTTATTGATATAGTTTATTTATTATTGTTAGTAAATAGTGAACTGTGTAGTTACCGAGCTACTACTGAGTTAATTAGAGAAACTTTTATTAAGGTATTTTGGATCAGGGATTACTGATTCAGCCCCCCCCCCCCCCCCCCCTTCTGCATAATACAACAAAACTGCTAGTACAAAATAGATAATTGTGGAGGTCAACTTTATGAATAAATTATGGCAATAAACAAGAAACTTTGGCAATAAAAAAAAGTAATTGCAACATAATACAGGAACAATTGTAGTAAAGAACGAGAAAATGCAGTAATAAAATTGACAGTTGCAGTAGAATATTAGGTCAAATGCATAAAAGAACTGGAAAATATGGTAATAAAACTGACAGTTGTGGCAAATACACTACTGACTGTGGAAAAGCATAGGCAAATGCGGCAATAAAACTAATAGTTGTGGTAGAATACAAAGGATAATAGTTTTAGTTTTTAGAACTCAAATATGGTTGGTTTTCCAGATTCAGTGATTGAATAGAATAGTTCTCAGTATACAAAAAGGATTTGTTTGATAGAATATTTTTTTAATCTGATTGGTTTTTTTTAGTAGGTTGTTGACTCACTAAAAAATTCTAACATTTTGACACATTTGTACTTATAATATGTTTTTTTTTTCATTTTAAAATAGCACTCAAGCAAGCACAACAAATAAAATGTTTTTTAATCTATGAGTAACCAAACAAAATCACAACCTATGCTAGGCTAGGACAATATCTATTAAATTCCCACTTGTACTAATTCCATCCATGCTTACTCTATGCAGATAGCCTAGGATCTTGGATGCATAGACTCCTTCTTATAGTGAACTCACTTCTTTGGCACACCAAGCTCTGAATTCCAAGGGTAGTCACTTCTCAAGGAATCATTATCTCTACAAAGAGCCACAAGATTTATGGGATTTCTTTAGGGACCCTTAGTGCCAGCAGATAGAATGTTCTTTGGTATCTAGAACAAATCTTTTAGTAAGGTCATTTGTTTGGGTGGCTATGATCAAACACTATTCCCAATTAAGTGGGATCTCCCAATCATTTAACTACAAGTGGTTAGCTTACCATTAGGGACTTTGATGTGTCACGTGGGCACTAGAGGATATTTTTGCCACCATAATGAAATCATACTCATTTATTATGAGACTAATCACAATGACATTTCTTATATACCAGTTCAGAAGTGCTTGGCTTTAGCTTGTTATCAGTTCGGTCGTTCCTTGGAGAGCATACCTCTTTTCCCACCAAAGACCACCCTCTAAAGATATAACTTTATCTTCACCAAAGGTCTATGAAGGCTAGGAGAGAGGATATGTTTGTTCTTTCTTTGGAAACAAATGCTAGGCACATTAGACAATTGGGTTCATTTTCCTTATCCAAAAGAAATGTGTGGAAGATAGGTATTCTTTGTAATGCCCAAACTAAATGTTCTAAGCTAAAAAGACAAACATAAAGAAAAAAACTTGAAAGGAAATATTTGTTTTTTTTTTCAAATCCCTCCCCAACCTACATGCAAGATGTTAATCTTGGGGTCTTTGACATGCTCACTCTGCCTTGTGTTCTTTTTCTTACCTTAAGCTCTGTGAAATCACCAACGGAGAGGAACTTGTTAAAGTTTTAAAAAAAGATAATAACCAATCACTATTCCAAATGGAAAACCATTTAGCAACAAAATCATATTTCATCTCATAACCTTGCACAATGCATTCAATCCTATCAAGTCCTGGGGCTTCTTCTTAAATTCAAATTTCTAGAAGTGCTTTCTACTGTCGTTGGTGATGTTGAATTGTGAGCTTGAGTGATTTCCTTCATTGAAAATATAGCATACATATGACAACCCTTTTATTTTCCATATTTTATTAAACATGTATTTTCTTGTAAAAATTGGGGCATAAAAGTTGAGACAAAAACATATGGAATCATAAAATAGAAGCAAAGTTTTGTTAGGCGATTACGACAAAACATAGATTGATTACAGTAGAATCAAAATCAATTGCGACATAATATTATCAAATACGATAATAAAGTAGTCAATTGAAAAAAATAAACTATTAATTATGACAAAGCATGATTAGTTGCAGCAATATGGAGGTCAAATACGGCAATTCAAAAAGATAATTGCAAAATAACATAAATTATGAAAAAATAAATAAATAAAATCTTAGTCATACGGTCGAGACTAAAATGTTGGTTATTTTTATGCAAGCAGTCTATGGGTTGTTGATTGACATTAGGTTCACCAAAATGTCAAAGGGGAAATTTTCAAGAAGCTAAATAAACAAGATTAATAGCACCATATAATAAAAAACAATAACTAATCAAACTATTTAACCCTACAAACAATAGAATAAGAAGCATCATGATTAAAGATAGAATTAACTAATTAAAATGAAAACCATCCAATGCTTTTAAGCTTTTGTTGCTTCTCTTTGCTTCATTGAGGTGTGGCACTCAGGGGTAATTCTGGTAGTACCTTGACCCAAAGCTCTGATAATTTGTGATTGATTGATAATAAAACTTGCAACATATGTTTGATATGAAATTGAGAGATGAAATTATGAGGAAAGAAGGTTTCTTATATAGATTTTCATGAAATCCATAGACAGTTGAGATCAATTCTAGGAAAGCAAATTAGATGGACGAGATAATTCAAGACTGCAGAAGATTTGGGTAACTTTTTGGAAAAATAAATTTAATTCCAATTTTACTCAAAAAGCGGAGAGATTAAAGAGGAAATGAAGATGAGATAAAGATGGGAGGATTTATTTGATTTTTTGAAAGATTAAAGTTTCCAAAATTGAATTGTTTTATAAATTTAAAATGAATTGTTTTTTCTCAATTTATGAGGATTTTGATTTTGGGGGGATTTATTTTTTGGAAGATTTAATTGAATAAAAAGTTCAATTAAAGAGAAAGATGAAATTGGAATGAAATTAGTATGAAATTAAATTAGAAATGAGATTAAGTAGAAATTGATGTGAAATTAAATTGATTTGGTCAATTAATTTAATTTGGAATAATAATTAGCTAAATTGATTTAATTAAATATAATTAATCAAATTATGGGAAATGAGAAATTAAATTTAATTAACTGATAAAGATCAATTAACTAAAGGTAATTAATTAAATTAAATAATTACAAATTATGGGAAATGAGAAATTAAATTTAATTAACTGATAAAGATCAATTAACTAAAGGTAATTAATTAAATAAAATTAATTATTTAATTAATTAAATAAAATTAATTATTTAATTAAATAAATAAAATTAATTATTTAATTAATTTTATGGAAATGATTTGATGATTAAAAGATTGGATTATAAAGGAATAAAGAATGATTAATTAATGATTAAATAACCATTAACTAATAGAAGAATTCATTTTTCCACCTAATGATTAACTAATGATTAAATAACCATTTTGCCACCCCTAGCATTGAAGATTTCCTTTCCTCCCCTCTCAATGTTCATGGATCTTACATCTAGAATAGCATTCTGAAAGCTAAAACTCATGTTGCCAAAGGAGCTAAGTGGAAAGTTGGTAATGGCATGAAGATCAACTTTTGGGAAGATCGGTGGTTTAAAGACAAACCTCTCATATAGTCTGTTGAACTGGCTCATTTTGCTAACATTTTTTCTAAAAGAATTAGGAGTAAAGTCTCGGATTATTGGAGAAACAACAAGTGGATTAGTCTTGATGACATTGGCCCCCTACTAAAAGTTGTTGATCTTGACTTGACCCCTAGGTTATCAATGAGAATTGCAACAAATAGCTCATATGGTCCCCTACTGCCACTGGCAGCTTCACGGTGGATTCAGCTTACTCTCTATCCTCCACTTATGATTCTGACCCTTTTTTGGCTAAGGTATGGACTCCTTCCCTTATTCCCAAAATTAACATCTTTTACTAGTTGTTTGCTCAAGATAAAATTCTTACTACTGAGAACTTGGCTAAGAAAGGTTAGATCCTTCCAAATAGATGTTACCTTTGCATGTAGGATGTTGAATCTTCCTCCCACCTACTTTTACACAGCCAATTCACTAGAGAGTTTTGGTCGGTAGTGATGCAGCACCGGAACATCATATGGGTACTCCCAAAATCCATTAAGGATTTCATATCCCAATGGTGCTCACTTTTTTCTCACAACTTGGGAAAAATGATATGGAATTACACTACACCCCATGTTATTTAGAGGATATGGAAAGAAAGAAACAACTGGATTTTTAGAAACAACCTTTCTACTCCTTTCCTGGTTGGTTCCAAAACTATCAAAAGTATTGTTAAAAACATTCAACTGGCTTGTGATCAAAGGCCTAATATAATGGAAGGTATTAGTGACAAGGATGTCCTAAATCACTAGAATTTCTCTTCTTTAACCAAGATTACTGTCAATAATTGTGCTAGTGTTGTCTGGCACTCACCCTCTCCCAGATGGCTCAAAGCTAATTTTGATGGCTCAACGAAGGGTAATGCAGGCATTGTTGGATGTGGGAGCATTATTAGAAACCCCCAAGGTTTTTGTGTAGCTACTATTGTTATACCAATTGGATCACAATCCAGTCATGTGGCAAAGGCTATGGTTGCCATCTACGCTTGCAAGCTTGTGAAAGAACAGAATTGTACTAAACTGTGGTTGGAAGGAGACTATATGAATACTATCAACTGTATAAATGGTAATCATAAATCGGCATGGAATACGAGTCACATCATAACCTAGATTAAAAGGCATCTTAATGATTTTGAGGAAACTCATGTCACACATGCATTTAGAGAATTGAACGTTGTGGCTAACAGCCTGGCAAATATAGGAGTGTACAGTGATGATGTCAACTTTTGGCAAGGCAATCAAGGACTAAATAATGAAGTCCTTAATCTCATAAGGCATGACCAAATCCACCATAATCTAGGGTTAATTAGAATTTATGATGATAAGAAAGGGTAATGTGTGAAAACACCTCAAGAAAGCACCTTGCACACTTCAAGGACGGGGAAGTAATAAAGGCAAGTGTGGGAATTATACCTTCTTTATTCCCATTAAAGTTACGGCCTTCGTCAATTCTCTCTTGCTCTGCATTTCTTTTTGTGAATTTGTATTATTTAATTTCTCTATGACTAAGATGAGTTTTTGGGCTTCTGCTAAAATGGGTGGTAAACTGAAACATGAAGAGATGAATGTTTGTAAGTGGAAGAAAGAGGAGAAAGTCTGAAAAAGCTCCAGGAGGATGGGGTCACTTCTTACATGGAGAGATTACATGACTATGACAAGGACATCTCCAAAGAGTTTGTTGATAGTTGGGATAACAACAAAGTAACGTTTTGTGGTAAGAACTTTTCTGTCACTAAGAAGCTTATCTCTAAAATTATAGGATTAGATATGTCTAGTTTGAAGTATTATAGAGGTAGGGTTATGGCCCAGAATGTTGCTAGAATGTACCCTAAGTCTCTAGGTGAAAAATCCATCCTCATGAAACAAACTGGGGATTATGTTCTTCGCAAGCATATGAAGCTTCTATGGGGAAAACTGGTCAAAGCCCTTATGTAGTATTTTACACTTGAGGGCCAATATACAAGAGTGTATAATTTTCATTTTATGCTTGTGAATCATTTTTGGTACAAAAGGAAAATTTATTTTCCCTATTTTCTGCTTCAATATCTTAGCGCTAATATTATGGAGAATAGGAAAAGTTCTGAGAAGCCTATTCTTCACAATGGGCCTATTCTTCTCATTTATGAATATGCCAAGTTTAAGCTTCGGGATAGAACCTTGGATTCTAGGAAGACTAAGGAGAAGAAGGGTAAAAGATCCCTCACAACTGACAGTGTTAGCGAATAGATTTCCTTCTATAATGATAAATTAATGAATAACTCTCACAATCCAATAACAGAAAGAAAAACCACACTAACAACTAATTTAGTCTCTCACCACTAACTCTCTTCTTTAAAGGAGCAGTTGCCTTCTACAAAGATCTACTTTTAATTACCCTTCATTATAAAAGAATCAAAATTTAGGAGATGCTTTTAACCAGAAAGCATAGAAAGGCTTTGTAACATTCCATTACGAATCAACAATGAAATGCTTCAACTTCAAAACATGCAACAGATACTCTAAGCCAACTGACTCAGAATATAGAACATAAATTTTTAAAAGAATGGTCGATTCAAAGACATAAATCTTAAACCAGAAGACTGAATAAACATCAAGATATGCACACATATTAAAGTAGCATAATCATTTAATTCCAACTAAAATCATAATCATGCAATCACTTGACCAATTGATCAATGGAAATTACCAGAATCTTCTATAAAACCAACCGATTATATATATGCATACTAGAGTTTAATAGTATAAGTACCAAATATAACTTTAAACAACAAGATAATATCAAGTTTTTAACTAGAGAATCGACACCCATTTGTTCATCTCATAACCTTTAAATAGCCACGCAGGGATAATTTAGTTTTAAAACTAATTGTTCATGAAAATAGCAGGAAATTCAGGAAAAGATTCTCAAAAATAGAAATAATCTTCTGGGAGGAACTAATTGACCGATTGGTCATTTCCAACTCCATCATTTTTAGCAGCCTAGCTAGCTTCTTATGTTGCATATCCACTCCTCAAAGGTCATCGAGAAGCTCGCAAGTAACTCTTAGTTCAGTGTGGTAATGGCCTCAAACCTTTGCACCCAGATGTTTCTAAAATTCTGTGATTGCTAAAGCTTTGACCTCTTAGTCTTTCCCTGCTCGTAGCCATAGACTATCAAAGAATCCACTCAAGCAAAAATTAGGAAATCATCGATCTCTATTCTCTTGGCAGCTTTCATACTTTTAACTTTTTCTTCAAAGTAAGCAAGTATCTCGGTTATGTCAATTCTAGTTTTCCCTTTAGGTTCAATTAATTTTCCTAGACATTCATTATGAGTGTTCATGAAGTCCTTAATGCTTCTCAACATTTCCAAGATTTGAGAAGATTCATCAGTTACCTATTCATAGAGCGAACTCTCCCATTCCAGATTCACCTTAGCCATGAAGAGAGAATTTTCCTCTATTCCAAATACTGCCTTTTCTGCAAGGAAATTTTTAATACCATATGTATATGCATCTTCCATATTCAATACCTTTATTTCTAGACAATCTTTCTCCTTTCTCCAAGCTTCTACATCCATCTCGATTATTTTAATCATCTCCTCAACTTTCTTGATCAAATCTTTAAAGTCGCTAGTGAACCCAATGATTTCCTTGGTAACCTTATCAATCCAGCCAAAGAAATTCTTTGACATTGACCTGTATTTTTTAACTTGATATAGGAACTTTTGATTTTATGGGGACTTCACATCTAAATCTATGGGAACCATTGACAAAGGTTGAGGAGAAGGGTCTTGGAGCTATTGAATATATTTTTCCATCTCACAAAGAGCCTTTTTCAGCTTCATTTTATCTTATGCTTCCTTCCACACTTGGTGGTTGATCTTCTTATTGTCTGAGTTTAGGATTTTAAAATCAGAAGCCCTAGTAGCCATACCCAGGTCAACTTTATCCACATTAAAATCCTACTTTATTGCCTCATTAGTGGTTTTATCAGAGTTTGATTTGAAAATTTATGCAATCTAGTGACCTATTTTGGAGTCTACATCCAACATAGCCTCTATCTTTGGCTTCTTTGCCCTGGGTGTTTTTCCCAAATACTTGCTAAGTAAATCTCCAACAGGAGTAGAAATAGGTACAATACTTCTCTTTTTTCTTGCTGATAAATCCATCCAGTTAGGGTTTTTTGGTGTAGAATATCCTGCAGGAGTTTACGTCAAAGAAATTTTTAATATTTCCAGGTCCTCTTGACCTACTTTTGGTAGCTTAGCTCCTAATGAGTTAACTGGAGTGTTATCCATCTTAGGTTCTCCTTAAGGTTGTAAGTTTCCTTCATCTGTGTCTAGATCCAGTACAATGCAAGGTATTTTATCTTCTTTTTTATTCCTTTTGCTTCTAGTTCTTGTGACTCAAATAGATTGTTCAATGGTTGGCTTTTCTTCTTTTGGATGTGTTTCAGTTGTGGATTCAAATTCACCTATAGAAAGAAATTTTTCAACCTTGTTAGTATGTACAAGTGAAGTTGCGCATTTTTAAATCCTTGAACCTTTTCTAATTATTGGAACAAAATCCTCTTGCTTCTTTCATTTCACTTCTTTCAACCATTTATTAGTTCTTTTGAAAACATCTCGAGACAAAGAATTAATATCTTCTTCTTCCTTTTCATTCCAGTTTATTTTTCAAAATATTGCATAATCATTAATCTCTAAATATCCATATTTTCATACATTTTCATCATCCTCATCTTCAAACCCTTTGATTTTGAAAGATAGGTGAAGCAATATAATCTGCTTCAAAGAAAACCTAGAATGAAGTCTTCTTCAACTTCAATTTTGTCAACACAGTCAGCCCAAATGTCTTCCAGCTCTGGTTGGTGAAGGAAAGTAGCATCAATCTTGAAATGATTTTCTATGAATTTCTTACTATCAAAATAAATCTATTTTTAGAAGGAGGGGGGATTAATTTCGTTTAATTCTATATCCATAGATGATATAGAATGCATTACCCTAAAATAGTAATGACCCAAATCAATAGGGAAAAGGGAGCCCACACCTCTCTTAATCTTATATTTCACCTCCACCTGAAGAAATTGTCTACAGACTTCTAATAAGTCAAACTTGTCTAAACAATATCTTAGAAGCTTCAAAGGTTCACCACTGTAACCTCCCACGCTTAGATAACTAAAATTCAGAAATTGAAAATAAAAGCTCCCATAAATTTTGATTAGCTCCATAGCTTCTTCTGACATTCTGTAGTTAATTTTCCCCTTTACCTCAAAAATGAGCTTAGCCATGAATGTATCCTGAATTCTTTGAAAATGTTATGAATTCTTCTTTTTCTAAAGCAAAGGGTGGTACTCATAATTTTTCATATTTTATCTCCATGGCTCATGTGGTAGTTCATCCCAAATTCTGCAAATGATAAGGGAATAGAACAAATATGAAGACAAATAGAAACTTGAGATAATTATTCATGAAGCCTTTCGGCTATCAAATCTACCCAATCAACATATGGTCCTTCACTCCAAATAGCCTAGATGAAAACATACATCCAATCTTCCCAAACAAGATCATTAGTTTTACCTTTTATTCTACATAGCATAACAACAATGTCACAGACCTTTCTGATCAAGTACTCCTTCAAAGGTTTGGGTAACCTAGAACCCCCTTTTTTAGGCTTTAGCAACCATTCCTTGGCAATGTTATTATTGTAATCCTTGTTATTCTAGGTAAATTCATGTTGGTCTTTTTCAAGGCTCCAATCACTATAGGTTTTTGCCAAATGAATCCTTAGTGTTTCCATGATTTTTTATGTGTTAATAGAAATTAGAATCCCTTCAGAAGGAGCATGGATGCACCTATTAACCCTATCATATCTATTTCTACATTGCATAACTAATATTGGGCATAGAGTCACTTCAGGAAAGCTAGTGGCTTCCAACAATCCACTCTCTGCAATTTTGGTGGCAAGGGTTCCATTCTCTACATTTCTCAACCTATGGACAATTTCTCCTATGTCTTCATCAACAAGGACTATGTCCCACATTTCAGGGAGACAACTACTCACAGGGGAAAACTTATTTTCCTTTACAAACTTAACCTTTGGGGTCGACATGCAAGGACTGGACATTGCAAAACTTAACAAATAATTTCAAGCTAAAGCAACGGGAAAGGTTTAAATTTCCTTTCTTACAATAGATAAATCTGAAACCAGAACAAAAATGAAGGAAATTTCTTGAGACTCACCGATGTTTAGCTCTTGTCCTTGGGATTACCTTCCTTGTGCCTCGCCTCTAGATTATGCCACTAATATTGTTTACAAACAAAGAAGGCAAGAAAAGAGATAATTTAACACATACGCTTGGGTTTCCTTTTTGGTAATCATGACTACTTGCCATGGATTAATTATGCCCTCCATCATTTACTAAGCGCATCCAATCGCATTTATTTCATCTCCGCATAACCTATACCCCTTTGTTGAGTTGGACTTCAATTTAAAGTCATTTCAAACTCATCTTGGAATGAAGATAAGATTTGGCACGAGTCTCAAATATTTGGTAATTATTGCATTTCAAAATCTGAACCTTGAACCGTTTGGAGTGAAGTTAAAAGTTCAAGATTCATAATGTTCTTGTTATTAGACAAACACTTGACTGAGACAGGACCAATGCAAGACACACGAAAATTATTGAATTATGAACTGGAAACCGAGGGTTCAAAGTTCAAGAAAACAAAAACCAAATATGTCAAAGCAAATGAAATCAAAAGGATGTGGAAAGGAAAGTGAAAATCCAATATTGAACTTTGAACTACCAAGAAATGGTTCAAAGTTCAATATTCCATATAATGCAGGCACAATGGATAGAACTTAACATAACCCTTTTTGAATTTTGAGCTTTGAACTACGAAGTTCAAAATTCAATATTCAATATGCACTTGAAAAAAAGCATGCCCCTTAGAAAAGATTTACAATGAAGACCTTTTGACCGGCAACAAGTGGCTCCGACTGGGGATAGGACCATAAGGGACTAAAAAAGAATTCAAGTTCTCTAGTTCCGCACAAGTACAACAAAAGAAACTAAACTAAGCACAAAAAAAAGACTGTGTACACAAGAATGACATATCTACAACTAAAAAAGTTTAAGATCTTGTCCATTGAAGGATAGTGGAAGGTCTGTTCCATCTGCATATTTCAACCAAAAATAATTCGGTCCAAGTTCCTTGCTGATTTCAAAAGGACCTTTCCATAGAGACTCAAATTTTCCATGGGATCCTCGTGGCTCTCTTCTTTTATCCCAAAGAAAGACTTTATCCTCTTCCATGAGCTTTCTAGGTCTGAATCTTCTATCAAAAATATTTTTGACCCTAGCTTGATGGTTTGTGATATGGTCTACAATATTCTCCCTTTCTTCTTCAATCTTGGTCAAGTAAAGGATTCTTTTTTCTAAAGCATTCTGAAAAATTTTGTCTTCAATTACCTTTTGTAATTTGGTTGATGCCAACTCAAGAGGAAGAGATAGTTGAGCTTTTGTTCCATAAACTAGATCGAAAGGAGTCATACCAATGGCTCTTTTAGGTGTTGTCCTATCAGCCCACAATGCTTCATAGAGTCATTTATGTCATTCCTTCATATTTTCATTAACAAGCTTCCTCATTATTGAAATGAGATTTTTGTTGGTTGATTCAGCCTATCTGTTTCCCTGGGGAAAATAATTAGAGGAATGAGAAAGTTGTATGCCATTATCATAATAAAAGATCTGTAGCTCACTCAAAGAAAAGTTTTGAGCATTATCAGCTACTATCTTTTTCAGAATGCCAAACCTGACCAAGATGTTTTCCTTGAGAAAGTTGCACACTACTTCAGTGGTCATTTTCCTGATAGGAATGGCCTCTACCCACTTTGTGAAGTAGTCAATAGCTGTTAAGATGTGTCTATGACCCACACTAGATGGAGGATTTAAAGGTCCTATGAAATCTAGACCCCGTTGTTAAAAAGGTTCTTCAATGACAAGAGGCCTTAAGGGAAGAACATCCAAATGAGGTTTCCCAGAAAATAGCTTACATTTCTCACATGAGCCCACCCACTTGTAAGCATCTTGAAACATGCCCGGTTAATAGAAACCATTCCTCAAGATCTTAAAAGTCATGACAGTGGATGAAAAATGTCCTCCACTCACCGTGAAAGGTTCATAATAGTCATTTATGTTGGTCCTCATCAACACACTGAAGGAACATTCCATCTAATCCCTTCTTATACAATATATCATTGACTATTACATATTTGGCCGACTTAAGCCATAAATTATTTTTCTCTTTACCCATCAAATTCTCTGGAGATTCTCCATAAGTCGGGTAGTAGGCAATGTTAGAGAACCGAGGATCTTTTAATCCAACCAGCAATGTCAAGGGATTCCTTTCTTCTGCCAATTCTTCATTTTCAGAAATTAGCTTGCATAAACCTTGACCCCTCACCAATTTCATGAGTTTGATATCCAAATAAAATTCTTGCACCTTCGATACCCATGTTGCTCAGTTATTAATGGCTACCTCTTGCTATGTCAGTATACTCTTGACTGCTACATTGGGAACATAAACGGTGGAGTGCGAATGAAGTATGTAGAAACGGAATTGCTTTACCGCTTTAACCACTGTAAAGGCCTGCTTCTCTATTAAAGAATAATTTAATTCATGTTTCTTTAATGGAATACTCATGAAAAAGATCAGGGCTTCTTCATCTTTATCATTTCTTTGTGATAAGACTCCTGACATGATGTGCTCACTGGCATAACAGTAGATTATAAAATCCTTCCTGAAGTCAAGGTGAACCAACACAGGCACCTGGGAAATAGCATTTTTAACTTCTTCAAAAGACTTTACCACTTCCTCTTTCCATTTAAAAGTCCCTTTCTTGCTTAACGGACTTACCATAGGCCTAGTCATTTCTGAGAAATTGAGTATAAACCTCCTTAGAAAATTGATCTTCCCAAAGAAGGAATTGTTACGAATAGTCCCAAGAGATAACTGAGAGGTGGGGGTGAATCATTTATCTACAAGTTTCAATTCTTTATCCAATTAAGTATGTAATAAAATTTAATCAAAACATAATGAAAGAACACTTAACACAACACCATGGTTTTGGTTACAAGAAAACCCAAATAGGTAAAAAACCCCGATGAGAATTGACACCCACTAAGAACTGCACTTGTGTATCATGATCCTTGTTAGAAGACCTTACAACCTTGTTAGGAGTTCATCTTTACAATGCATTAAGTACAGTGACCTATTCAAGGGTTAGACCCTATTAGGAGTCTTTTACAATTAACCTTGTTAGGGGTGAGGATGCACTGTCCAAGAGCACACTGCTCAAAGGGGTGAAGATTGCAACCTTTTGTTTAATAGATACACACTATATCTGGATCTTGGTGAACTATGCGTAGACCTTCTATCTTGATTAGTTCCAATGAATAGAATATACTCTTTATTATGTCACATAGACCTTCTGATGGCTCAACACTTTGCACTCTCTGCTCTGCTCTTATCTTTCAACTCTAAACCATGTTTGTCATTCACAAATGACTGCCAATAGATATCTCCCTCTAAATGATATAATCAATTCAACCTGTTAGAACCATCTTGAAATCATATTAGAGAAACAATACAACTCTCCAATAATACCTTAGTCGGCTCTACTAAGCACACAACACAAACTGGGATCTGTCCAAATTAATATAAATGAACATGTTACTTCACACTGTCGGCTCTATCAAATTAACTGATACTTTCTCCTTATGATAAATTATAACATCCGCTCTTAACCAAACATTATTGACTCATCAAAAAACACTAATCCAAGCACACATACTAAGAAGATAGGCACAACTACCGCAATCATATAAACACTGTCAGCTCTTCCAGATAAACTTAGGAAACTGTGACTGTCAACTGGAGACTTCATAACTTAGCCTGTACTGTATATCTAACTTTGTGTTCATGAACATAAAATTATACATATGTCTACAACATAAGTGTAACCGTGCAAGGCTCTACTGCAACTATACTTGAAATCATGTACATAACTATTCTTGGGACTTGCCAAGAACTATATTATTGTCTTTACTCATAATCAAACTCTATGTCTATGATATCATGTTGATAACATATCTATGTAACATATGCTAAAGACTCTCTCCATTAGGCTTCCACACATGCTACTTACCATATGTTGTCATCAATGACAAACATACAGCTAGCAATCTAGCTTGCTAGCAAATCTCCAACAATCTCCCCCTTTGGCATTGATGGAAACATATGGAATGAAAAAAACCACCAATCCAAACGTTCAATTCTTTTATAATATTCTCCATTTCCTCAACAAAAAATCCCCCAAGGAAGTATCCTCCACCTGCTGTAATATTCTTTAATATTCTCCATTTCCTCAACTTTACTACTTCCCATGACTACATTTTTACTCCCCCTTTCTACTTGTTTTTATTACCGTATATTCCTTCTTTTTATGTTTTTCATGACTATATACTACTCCCCCTTTGACATTAATAGAAAAGGGTGCCAAAAACATTAAGCACTGGTACTACTCTTGAGGAAAAGTAGTCAACCATTCATTAGTCACTGAAGACTGATGCACTCCTGATATCTCTAATCAAATTCAAGGAAGGGAATTACTCCTAGATTTTCCCTCAGATACTCAAAAGTATCCTTAGGTAAAGGCTTTGTGAATATGTCTGCTAGCTGATCTTTTGTACTCACATAATCCACCATTACTTATTTCTTTTCAACTTTCTCTCTTAGGAAGTGATATTTTATCTCAATATGTTTTGACTTTGCATGAATCACAAGGTTCTTTGACATATTGATAGTGGTAGTGTTATCACAATGAATAACAATAGGGTAGTCAATCTGAATGCCAAAATCTTTTATCATTTGCTTGATCCACACAATTGTGGAACAATTCAATGCTACTACTACATATTCTTCTTCTGATGTTGACTGAGAGATACAATTCTTCTTTTTACATGTACAAGTAACAAGTCTATTTCCAAGGAATACAACTCCTCTAGAGGTTCTCTTTCTATCATCCACTCATCCTGCCCAATCTGCATCTGTATATACATGAAGCTTTACATTCTCTAAATTAGGATACCATAAACCATAGTCTAAGGTTCCATTCAAGTATCTGAATATTCTTTTTACTGCCATGAGGTGACTTTGCTTAGGTTCTGCTGAAAATCTTCCAACAATACCAATTGCATTGGAAATGTCTGGTCTGGTTTGAGTAAGATATATAAGTTTACCAATCATAGATTTATACAAGGTTATGTCCACTACTGGTGAATCATCTTCCTTTGAAAGCTTGCATCATGTTATCATAGGGGTACTTATTGGATTACAATCATCCATCTTGAATGTCTTCGAGATCTCTTTCACATACTTAGTCTAATTTATGAATATACCTTTGTCTGTTTGTTGCACATTCAATCCCAAAAAGTACTTGATAGGACCAATCATGCTCATCTCAAATTCGTTCTACATCTCCTTAGCAAATTCAGCACTGAGCTTGTCATTTCCACCAAATATAATGTCATCAACAAAAATAGAAACTAACAATAGTCCATCAGATGTTTCTCTTATGAATAGGTTACAATCTGTTGCTCCTTTCTTGAATCCAATCTTAGTTAAGTAACCATCAAGTCTTTCATACCATGCTCTAGGGGCTTTCTTAAGTCCATAAAGGGCTTTATTCAATCTGCATACCATATCAGGTTTGTCTGATAAGGTGAATCCTTCTAGCTATTCCATGTATACTTCTTCCTTCAACTCTCCATTCAAGAATGTTGATTTAACATCCATTTGGTATACCTCAAATTTATTGAATGTAGAATAGGCTAAAAAAAACTTTATGGCTTCCAGTCTTCTCACAAGGGAAAATGTATCAAAGTAATCAATTCCTTCTCTTTGCACATACCCTTTACACACTAGTCTTGCTTTGTTTCTTACTACTATACCATCTTCATTCATCTTGTTTCTGAATATCCACTTAGTTCCAATTACATTTTTATCACCAGGTCTAGGGACCAATTCCCATGTATCATTCTTAATTATCTGATCTAGCTCCTCTTTCATTTCTTTATGCCAATATGAATCATTGCATGCATCTTCAACACTTAAGGGCTCAATTTGTGATAGTAAACATACCTCTTCATTTGTTGTGGAACTCTTTGCTTTTGATCTTGTCATGAATTTGATGCTCTGATCTCCAATGATGTCTTCCTTTGAATGATATCTAGATGTGAATTTGGGAACACTGGGTGTGACTGTCTCATCTACTATTTGTGTTTCTTCTTCACTTGTTTTAAGGTCATTGAATAGAACATCAATGCTGTCAAACATTTCTTCAACAACTACTTCACTACTAGCAAGTCTAGGTTCTTCTTCAATCATAGGTGCATAATCATGATATCTTTCTTGTATCATGAACTTCTCATCAATATTAACATGAGAACTTTCAATGATCTTCTTTAATCTCAAATTAAAACATCTATAAGCTTTGCTTGTAGTAGAGTAACCAAGAAAAATACCTTCATCACTTCTTGCATCAAACTTGCCAAGTGCTTTATCTCTCTTGATGTAGCACTTGCTTCCAAAGATTTTTAAGTATTTCACTATAGGTACTGTTGACACTGAAAATTTTAGGTCCTAAAGGAACAAGACATCAAGGAAGTATAATATATATTTTTCATATTTTATAGATTTCCTTTGATAAAAGATTGAAATGGATAAAAGGCGTGTGTGTTTGTTATTTTTATTCTCATGAATTAGGTTGTAAATTGCTTTATTTTATGCATATTTGTTTTAGATAATAATAATTCTAAAAATAAAAAATAAAATAGGTTGAACAAAAGGTGGCGAGAGGGAGTTGAACACTCGACCTCTCAAGCCGACCTTTTTCCTAGCTATCTACCCTCCTACCCCCTAACCAGTTAGTCTATTTGTTTTCTTCGAGAGGGTTAGGAGAAGATACTTATTTATCTTTGTTTTATGTGCAGGTGAGAAATAAAGTGCAACCTCTTACACAGGGAGTAATTTCTTCCCTAATTAACTTTCAAATTAAATTAGGAATTTCTTTATGAATTTATGTATTTTTTCATTTTTATGAAAAAGAATGGGGAGAGGGAGTTGAACACTCGACCTCTCGACCCATTCCTTTTCCTACCTAACTACCCGACTCTACCCCACTTACCAATTACTCTATATTTTTCCTTGAGAATGTTTGTATAAATTAAAGAAAACCTTATCTCTTTTTAAGTAAAATGTTACAATGAATTTTGTTTATGAGATAGGAATTTCATGTGTTATAGTCACTAATGATTATTTAATTTTTAATTTTTGATTTACCCCCAAAACCCTAAAAGTAAAATTATATGATGAAATAAAGGTTAAATTTGATGATTATTAATTTGTTTAGGGTTTTTGTATATTTTGATGTTAATTCTTTTTCTTTTTCGTATCCTTAAATGCAATTTGGCATTTTCACCTAATGTATTTTTAACATTAATATTTTACCAAATTAGGTGAAAAGGTTTTAACATTATTGTACTATTATTAAAATTTAGTGATGTATAATGTAAATGATATATATATATATATATATATATATATATATATATATATATATATATATATATATGTATATGTATATATGTATATATATGTATATATGTATATGTGTATATGTATATATATGTATATATGTATATATGTATATATATATATATATATATACATATATATACATATATACATATACATATATATATATATATGTATATATATATATATGTATATATATATATATATGTATATATATATATATGTATATATATATATGTATATATGTATACATATATATATATATGTATATATATGTATATATATGTATATATATATATATATATATATATATATATATATATATGTATATATATGTATATATGTGTGTGTGTGTGTGTGTGTGTGTGTGTGTGTGTGTGTGTGTGTGTATATATATATATATATATATAGGGTTTGCCATTTACGCTTTAGTTGCAAATCCCTAAGAGTAACTTTTCCTTAATTTTAGGGTGTTAATAATTTTATCTTACTATTTTTATGAATTAGTTAATCTTTTTATATGTATGTTTTAGGGTTGCTTTTTAGAAAGTTAAATTTTTTAGGTTCCCTAATTATATGTATTTTTTATAGTTGTAATATTATTTTATGTTAGAAAGATTTTGTAGCATTAGGGTAATAGTTTTGTAAACTTAATATGTTAGCCCTAAGTGGATTGATTTGATCTTTAGGGTTAAATATATTTTTTCATTAAATGGATTATATTCTTAAATAAATACATTATGTTTTATTTTGAAATAAAAGAATAATTATAAACATAATGTTTTTATTTATCTCATTATATAAATCCTTCATGATTTAATAATTATTGTGATTGAAATATAATTAAATTTTCATTTTCATTTTTTATTTATGATACTTATTTATTTTCAATTAATTATTAATAAATAATAGATAGTTTTTATATAAGATGAATATATTACATATATAATGATTTTTATTTTTAAGTTTAAAATAAACTAATATTGAGTGTTTTTTGTGTGTGCAGGAAATTAAAAGGTAAACTATTATGCACGGCACACCAAAATTAATGGAATTATAGGGGATTTTTTTCCCAAACAACCATTGTTATGGTTTGTTATATATATTTTTAGCGTAGTTGAATAATTAGGCCCTATGAAAGGGCATGTCCTTCACAGGGAACTATTGGGATTAATATTTATATGTATTCAATTGTAAACAAAAAGAACACAATGAATCATGACAAAATATACCTCTCACGGATTGGAAATTAATGCTCAAAGTCCTATGTATGAATATCAGATAATTTTTTATACCTTACTGTTAATATAGTTTTTTACGTTCAATTGGTTTCTCGGATTACTCTCTAGCCAGGGTACCCTACTGTGTTTTCTATTTCATGCATTTATTTATGATTAATATGTACAATTTGAATAATGGTAGCATGGTCTGAGAACCTATTATCATTTCCTTCCGGGCTCTTCAATTGAGTTAAAAACCATAGGACCTATTGTATGAATTATTATAAATTTTGTTTCAATAGAAACTTTGTAGGTTGATGGTCTCGTTTTACAAAAATGAGTTATCTTAAAACCGTCTCCGATCATACATAACATTGAATGTATCTAACTCTATTCCCATTTTGGTATCGGGCACTAGTCTATTCATTCATTTGAATTTGTCATTTATTTATTTCTGTGAAAGTACATATCTTATCTACTATCCTATTTACCAAGCATTAAATTAGGTTTAGCATTAATTTTTAGCCTTAGTTTAGATTTCTAGCTATTTGACAATTAGGATATTAGGTTGCTTTTTCTTCCAAGGATCAGTAACCCCTTTGGAAGGAATTTATGTTGTTTATGCACATGTTTGTGCAGTTAGATGACATATTTGATTTAGGCCTACCAGCCTTGGTTCGATCAAACCAAAATTGCAAAGGCATTTATTGTGCCTATTAGTTGGCCTCAAAATGGTCAGCGCTTTTGAGCCCCAACAAATTGGCGACTCTGCTGGGGAGACCTATCAGTGAAAGTCAGTTTCAAAATCTTTGGTTAGTGTTGTAAAGACTCTACTGGGAAGAAGGATTCAGAATAGTTATTGATTCCTCACAGGAAGTGAGGCGGTGACTCTAGAATATAGTATCAAGCGAAGCCTATGTTAGGGAGAAGGTCCCTAAAGAACAGTTCATTTGCTGAATTGAAACCGAATAGGAGTAAGAAATCAAAGAAGAAAATGTTGTGTGTCTCCTGAGAAGTGGCCTGACAAGAATGATCAGAAGCTTGCTTGAGAATAGTTTCCTGGTCCTAACCATTAGAGTGATGAAGGAAATGATGAAGGTTTTAATCCTTTCTCCCAAAGCAATAATGGGATTCATGATTCTTAGGAAGATCAGAATCAGGAAAGGGTTCAGAGAGAAGAAAAGATTAGTAAGTGGATGGATGTATTTCATCAGATGGTTGAACTAGAAGAGGAAATGGTTATGGCCCTCGAGAGACAACCAGAGGAAGTATTGAGGAGAATGGGAGTAACAAGAGATGAGATCCGATCACCTAGAATGATGATGGCTTTTAGGGCTAAAAGAAGTGAAATTTACACTCCTCCTCATAGAAAGAATAGTGGGCATACTACTAAAAATGATTCTACCAATCATATGTTCAAAACAAACAAAGAAGGGAGAACCACAGGAGATGACAGTGAATGGTTCAAATTGTTTGATAATCCAATGTGTAACCTAAGTAACAAGTCAAGAAATTCAAATTATTCCTGAGACAATGCACAGAGGACAGGAATAAATGACAGTGATCAAAAAAGTAATCTGGGTAATGAACATGATTTGAACGATGTGCAAAGACGGCCTGTGCATAATAAAAACACTTACAATTTATTTAATAGTAGTGAACATAATCACCCCCAGTATGGTGAAGGTTCATAGTATCAAAGGGAAAATAATAGCCATTTTTGTCATAATTTTAGAAATTCTGAACAAAATCAGTGTGAAAAATATTATGACAATATGCAAAGTGATAAAAATATTCATAATGGATATTTATGTGTGGGAGGTGAATATTATGAAGAAAATAATAATGATATGCGTAATAGAAATGTACGTGGTATATCAGATACTGATAAACATTTTTGAGATATCAAAATTAATAATAAAAGAGATGGTGATATATATTTATGCAAGCTGTCAGAAAAGATTCACTATTCTATGCAGAAAGATAATGAGCAATATAATGGTGGTGTTTATAAACAATATGGTGACATCTATCAAATTGAGCAGGGAGATGAGCATGCTAGGAAAATGAAGGGTATACATACTGCACAACCATCAAATACACACCATGATATGGATCATATGCAGCATAGTAACTTGTGCCAGCTTGCGCAAAGGGGAGGTGAGTGTGGTGAAATCAGAATTTGCACAAATTATGGTGGAATACAACAGCGAGTTGATAACAATAATCAGCCCGGTGAGCATCATACACAGCAGAGAGGAAATATTAATTATGAAAGTCAAACATGCAACCCACATGAATGGCCAGAATATAATAGAGACAATAATCAGCAACACTATCCAAGCAGCAACCATCCACCTACGCAAAATTGGAATAGTGAGCAACGTATTAACACACACAAGCAACCCAACAAAGATCATGGATCAGCACAAGAGGAATGGTATTGTAAAGATAATGATAATAGGTGACAATACTAGTATACACAATAGCCTTCTCAACATGATAACGATGAGGATTATCAAATGCACAAGGAGAACACTCACCAGATTGCGCAAGGCATGAAAAATAATAATAATCAACAAGACTCATGTGAGCAGCCACAAAGTGTGATGAATATGTATTATAAATTCCATCCTGACAACATACGTGAGAAAATATATGGTTACGAGTTTGCACAAGAAGGCAATGGTTGCCATAAATATAATAAAATTCAATACAATGAGAGCTGGCGTGAGCAGACAAGTGAGTTTGTGCAAGACCAGATGAATATGCAGTAGTGAGTTAATGATAGTAATAAATTTGGTGAGTATCATACGTAGCATAAGGAGGAAACATGGAATACGCAACAAGTTAAAATTCCATCTGGCATGCCTAATATTGGAACGCATTGCACAGAGAATAATAATTTGCAAAGTAACAACATAAACCCATTTGCGCAGGGAGATAATAATTATTTTAGAAGAGATATTCATGCGGGTTATGGTAAAATGCAGTAAATTAATGAGTTGACACATGGTATAAGGGATCAATGCACGTATAATATGCACAGAAAAAATTTTCAAATACCGGATATCATTTATCCAAATTTAGCGGGCATGAGTGATAAGGGTATACAACAACATCAAACCAATTTGCATAAAGAGTTACAGTTGATTAATAATGATAAGCAGCAATGTCAAATGTATGATGCGCAAGGCACTCAAGCACACCAACATAACAATAATAAGTATTATCAAGAAAAGAAGGAGAATGAGAAGATCTATGCAAACTATAGTAATGCAGACCTTAATTGCTATTCTCGTGACCAGCACGTTGAGGAAAATGGAAAAGGATATACCTGTGGTAAAAATAATAATGAATTACTTTATTAAAAATATCTGAATTCACATTTGCATGAAAAGCAGAATGAAAATAAATATTATGAAGGAAGGACTCACACAAATAATAATAATGCACAGCATGATGAACTTATTAAAACTGGAGATAAACATATGCCAGGTAATATTTACAAGTTTTGGCATAGTAAAAATGATTATGATAATAAAAATACTCATTTTAATTTTGGAGATAAAGATGTTTATTCACGGCAAGACAATTATTTTTATAATGAAAACATTAATGCAGAGAAAAATAAAGTGCATAATCAATATATTAGAGAAAATAAAATAATAATTATGTTGGGAGTGCTAGAGAATATACATTTGTAGGAAACCGTGCACAAAGCCAGGGTGGTGCATAGTTCTTAAATGCCAACATGGATGATATAGACAATGAAATTCCATGTCATTATGAAAATTATGCACAAGGTAAAGGAAATAATACTTATTTTCATCAGCAACCTAAAGATAGGGTGCATCTACAGAGTGAAATTTGTGATTGTATTAGAACAGGTATTAATAACGATAATGAACATCATTATCTAAGTACATAATATCCTGGAGGTACTGCTTAATACCAAAATATTGATAGACATTATTATGAAAATGGATATAATCTGCAAAATGGTAGTGTACCTCATCAACCAGTGCATAGTAAAATTTATCCAGGGGGAGGCCAAACTTATGCACAACCAAATGTTATGGGCACAAATCGGCAACCTGGAAATCCTACACAATAAAAACATTGACTGCACGGAGGAGGAATTCCAAACCCAATGAATGTGGCTCGGCAGCCTCATAGTGGTCAATATGGTAATATGGAAAATCAATGGCAGAGAGGTAACCCTATTCCTCAAAATCAATATTTTTAGAATAACAATAATGGAAATTTATTTGATGCTAGATTTCAGGAAGTAAATAAGAGATATAGACCATTGGATTTTTCAAATGTAATGTGTTTCCCTAACCCTATACCAAATAAATTAAAGACTACTATCCCCAAGTTTATTGGCGATGGATCTCAATTAGCAAAACAACATGTCATAAATGTAAAAAATATTGTTTATAAATTTGACATTACTTATGAGGATGTGCATATGAAAATGTTAGTCCTCTCACTCAAGGATAGTGTAGATGAGTGGTACAAAAAATTTTCAGATAGATCAATTACCAATTGGCAAACCTTTGTTGATCAGTTTATAGAAGAATTTGGGGATCACAGAGATCCATCCTTTGCAACTCATGAATTAACAACCATGAGGAAAAATGTGAATGAAACAGTAAAGGAGTTTAATAAAAGGTTTAATAGGGTGTTGAATAAGATGCCAAAAGATATCTGCCCTGTTGACCCTTTTCTAATTACCTTTTATTTGAAAGCTTTTGATATCAAGATGAATTACGAGATAAGGTCTCATAACCCAACAACTTTACAACAGGCTTTCAAAATTGCATTGAATATTGAAAACAATAGAATAGCTGCTGGAAGAATTGATAAGAGAAATGATCCCAAACTTTTTGATCCTACAGTCCCGAAAAAGAATGATGAAAATAATAAAATGGATGAATTAGTGAGTTTGATGAAGAATTTGCAACCAAACAAAGGTTATTTTCAAGTAGGAAGGCAAGACAAAAATTTCAACAGGAATGATAGATACAGATTGCAGGACATGCCTTATCATACAGAATGGAAAGATGAAAAGTCTTTAAAAAAGCAGACAGACACTCCAGATCCTCTCAAGAAAAATAATCATTTCATAGGGGATGAATTTTGGTGTGAAATTTGTAAAATGCCTCACCCTCAAGAGCAATGCCTTATAGCACAGAAGATTTTGAAAGAGGAAAACCAGGGATGTGAAGAAAGGCTCGTGATAAATGCTCTTTCATCTACACCCTTTTGGTCAGGAGATAGAAATGGCTCAAATGGTGAATACATGCCAAATGAAAGCTATAGGAAGTTGGGATACCAACAAGAACAGCAAGTCTTTTCAGATTACGATGAGAGTCCGAATATCAAAAGGATAACAAAAGAGGAAAGAGAGGCTTACACTGTGGCAGTAATGGAACAGGTTCTTAGCAACTATCGCTTAAGGAACAAAAATGTGAACTCAGGAAATGAGCAAGCAGCAAGGATGTACAAAATTTCAAACAAGAATGTTGAAATGAGAAAGACAAAGACCGATGTTCCTAAAAGGCAAGTTGATCAGACATCAAGGATAAGCAAACCCGCGGACAAGTAGAGCAATGGTAAGGAAATTTCAAACTGTACTTCATTTATGTCTCAAGCATTATCTCAGGTGAAACTTTCTATCCCTCTAATGGAAATAGTTAAATTAACTGATTGCAGGAATGAAATGATCAAGTTAATAAATGATGTTGTTAAAAAAGATGTAAAGGAACAAAAGGATAATGAAGAATTACCAGTTATTTACCTAGTAAATTTTGTTAATGAAGATGCTACTAAAGTAGATCCCTTCTTTCTAACTTTAGTGATAAATAATAAAATGGTTAAAAATTGTATGTTAGATCTGGGGCAGCGGTTAATATTATGCCTCATGGGGTAATGAAATAATTAGGAATGAATGTGGATACTACTTATGAAAAGTGTTATGCTATGGACAATAGGTCAGTTCCAGTTATTGGAATAATGAAAAATGTTGAGTTTAAGTTCCCTTCGTGTCCTGAAAAATCTTATAAAATAGATATTACTGTTGTAGAAGTACCACCTAGTTATGGAATTCTATTATCTAGACAGTGGTCTAATTTAGTACGTGGAAATATTCAATTAGATCTATCTTATGCTTCTATCCCAGTAAATGTCAGGATTGTTAGGAATGACAGAGAACCAAGATCTACTTACATCATTGAAGATGTTGATCCAAGCCAGGTTACGCACTTTTGCCACACCGACATGGAGAATTTCCAGGTAAGGATTCATAAAAATCTCATTGAAAATACTAGTCCTATTGAAATATGTGCTAAGGAAAATAATGATCTCATTTGGAAAATGTTTTTTGATGGATCATGTAGTAAAAATGGTAATGGAGCAGGTGTAGTGTTCATATCCCCAAATGGGAAATTTTTTAAATATTCCTTTTTGTTAGCATTTGAATGTACTAACGACACTGCAAAATACAAAGCGCTCCTACTAGGTCTAAAAATAGCAAGTAATCATGGTATCAAAATTCTTTCTATTTATGGTGATTCTAAATTAGTTGTATCTCAGATTAGGGATAAGTTTATTACTAAGAATCATACCCTAAAAAGGTACAAGAATGAAGTATGGGATTCCATAGAAGTTTTTGATGCTTTTTGGATAACATGGATAGATAGATCTAAGAACATTCTTGCTGATTTCATGGCTAACCTAGCAGTTAAGCATAACAATATTCCATGTGAAGATATTGCACAGGTAGAGATCAAACCAAGGCCATCAATACCTGATAATGTTCATAACTGGCAAATCTTTGATAATGATAGATACATTATAAAGTTCCTTACATGTGAGGAAAGGTACGAAGATCAACTTATTGATTTAAATGCTTATGTTGAAACAATAGATGAAAAGGATATTTTATTTGGAAAAGATGTAATTCAACTTAAGACTAATAAAATTCCTAAAGGGCTTGTTGCACTAGAAAAAATATTTGATAGTAAAGATTCTAGTAATAAGGTTAAAATGGAAAATACTAATATAGAGGAAGTGGAAAAGATAAATTTAGGAAATGAACATACTCCTAAAGATATTTTCATTAGTAAAAAGTTAACCCCTAAAATTAGATCTGATATTGTTAGTTTGTTAAGAAAGTATAGACTTGTGTTTGCTTGGTCCTATGATGATCTTAAGGTTTATAGAGAGGACTTGTTCCAAAATGAAATACCCTTAAGACCTGATGCAAAGCCTTTTAGACAAAGGCAAAGACTGATCAATCTGACTTTGGCTCCTAAGATGAAGGAGGAACTCATTAAGATGAGGGATGCTGGTATCATAAAATTGATTAGACACTCTACTTGGGTTTCAAATTTGGTACCTATTAGGAAGAAGAACAGAGATATATTTAGGCTTTGTGTGGACTTCATAAATCTAAACATATCTTCGTTAAAGGACAATTATGCATTACCAAACATGGAAGCATTATTACAGAAGGTTACAGGAAATGAATTATTGTCCATGATGGATGGGTTCTCTGGGTACAATCAGGTTAAAGTTAAAGAGGAAGAACAATACAAAACAACATTCACTACACCATGGGGTACATATGTTTATGCAAGAATGCCATTTGGACTTACAAACATAGGAGCTACTTTTTAGAGGGCCATGGATGTAGCTTTTGGGGATTTCATTGATATTATCATGGTAATATATCAAGATGACATCATAGCTTGTTCCAAGAAAGCAGAAGATCATTGCAAGCATTTAGAAAAGATCTTCAAAAGAGCCCTTGAATATGGACTTAAACCCAAAGAAATGTCATTTTGGGGTAACCGAGGGTAAACTCCTTGGTCATATAGTTTCCAAGGAAGGAGTCAGAATAGATCCAGGAAGAATTGAAGCAATTGATAAAGTTCAGATCCCTAAAAACATTAAGGGAATACAATCTTTCCTTGGCCAAATCAACTTTGTAAGACGGTTTGTCCCAAATTTTTTAGAAATCATAAAACCTATTGCAAAGATGTTAAAGAAAGATGCAATTATAAATTGGACAAATGAGGCCTTAGAAGCATTTTCCAATATTAAGAAAGCAATTAGGGAAGCACTAGTTTTGAAGTCTCTTGATTTTTCAAAACCATTTCAGTTGTTCTCCTTTGCTTCTTTCCACACCATAGTAGCAGTCTTTTTACAGAAAAATGATGAAGGATATGAACAACCAATAGCATTCTTCATTAAAACTCTACAATTTTCTGAGTTGAGTTATGACATACATGAAAAGTAGGCTTATGCATTGGTTAAATCAGTGAAATCATTCAGACCTTATTTGGTTGGAGCCAAGATTGTGGCATATGTATCGAATGCAGCAACTAAGGATATCTTGAGGCAATCAGAGATTACAGGAAAAAGATGTCGATGGATAAATCAGATTCAAGAGTTTGATATTGAGATTCAAATCACTAAGTTAATCAGAGGACAAGGATTGGCTAAACTTATGGCAGAAACATATTTGGATGTAGCACAAGTAAACCAAGTAGATCTAGAAAGTGCAGAGATGAGTATTGAGCATTGTCCATGGTACACAGACATAGTATACTTCTTAAAGCATATGATGTGTCAAGAAAGTCTAAATGATAATAAAAAAAGAACTATAAGGTTACAAGCATCTAGATATGTGCTGATTCAAGGAGACCTATATTGGAAAAATAATGATGGTATCCTCTTATTTTGTCTAGACACCTATCAGGCTAAGTCAGTTATTAAGGATTTACATGATGGGGTATGTGGTGGTCATTTTTCAACTAAGACAACAGCTCACAAGATATTGAAAGCCAGGTATTACTGGCCTCATATTTTCAAGGATTGTTATGATTATGTTAGAAAGTGTGAGTCCTGTCAGAAGTTCTCTAGGAAACTGAAATACAATGGTGCTTTACCCCTTATTCCGTTACAAACTGAGGAACCTTTCAAAATGTGGGGGATAGACTTTATTGGGGAAATTGCATATGCTTCAAGTAGAGGTCACAGATGGATATTGGTTGTGACATACTACTTTACAAAGTGGGTTGAAGCTATACCCACAAGGTGGGCTACAAGCAAGGTGGTCATCAAGTTTTTGACGGATAATATACTTACTAGACTCGGAGTACCTTATAAGATTCTTTGTGATAATGGCATGTGTTTTAGGTCTAAGGCATTTTTGGAATTTTGTGAGAAATATGGCATCAACCTATCATACTCATCTTCATATCATCCGCAAGCGAATGGTAAGGCAGAATCAAGCAATAAGAATATACTGAAGATTATCAGAAGAATGTTGAGTAACAATAAAAAGGCCTGGGACTCAAAGCTAAATCTAGCTTTATGGGCAGATAGAGTAACAGTGAAAAGATCGACAGGTTTTTCTCCTTATGAGTTGGTTTATGGGAAACAAGTGAGGTTACCATTGAATAATCTCCTGCCAGTATACAAATTCATGCAAGAAGAACTTGAGGATGTAGACTTTATGGAAGACCGGTTGAGCCAGTTGTCAAAGTTAGATGAAATGAGAAGAATAGCACAAGAAAAAAATCTTCATCAACAATGACAGATTAAAACCCTGCATGATAAAAGAGCATCAGATAGACCTTTCAAAGAAGGTGATTGGGTATTAAAATGGAATGCAAAAGACCAAGACAAAGGAAAATATGGTAAGTTTGAGGCATTATGGATGGGACCTTCCATGGTAGTCTCGAAAGCAGGTGAGAATTCATATTATCTATAGGGCACTAATGAAGTCATTCAGGAATTCCCTACTCATAGTCAATATTTGAAGCCATTTTTCTCTTAAAACGGGAAGTATTCTTTAACTTGTATATTACTATTTTTATTTCATTTAAGCATCATGTTTCTTTTCTCACTATGGCTTGCTTCTCCAAAGATAACTTTGATCTCATTGCATCTAGGCATGAATGCACATCCCCAACAAGAGCCACTGTGGACACTAAAAATTTTAGGTCCTAAAGGAACAGGATGTCAGGGAAGTATAATATATATTTTTCATATTTTATAGATTTCCTTTGATAAAAGATTGAAATGGATAAAAGGTGTGTGCATTTGTTATTTTTATTCTCATAAATTAGGTTGTAAATTGCTTTATTTTATGCATATTTGTTTTAGATAATAATAATTCTAAAAATAAAAAATAAAATAGGTTGAATAAAAGGTGGCGAGAGGGAGTTGAACACTTGACCTCTCAAGCTGACCTTTTTCCTACCTATCTACCCTCCTACCCCCTAACCAGTTAGTCTATTTGTTTTCTTCGAGAGGGTTAGGAGAAGATACTTATTTATCTTTGTTTTATGTGCAGGTGAGATATAAAGTGCAACCTCTTACACAGGGAGTAATTTCTTCCCTAATTAACTTTCAAATTAAATTAGGAATTTCTTTATGAATTTATGTATTTATCAATTTTTATGAAAAAGAATGGGGAGAGGGAGTTGAACACTCGACCTCTCGACCCATTCCTTTTCCTACCTAACTACCCAACTCTACCCCCCTTACCAATTACTCTGTATTTTTCCTTGAGAATGTTTGTATAAATTAAAGAAAACCTTATCTCTTTTTAAGTAAAATGTTAAAATGAATTTTTTTTATGAGATAGGAATCTGGTGCGACTCTATAAATTTTTTTTTATAGATTTCTGCTTAGGACAAGCAAGAAAAATATTTTCCTCAAGGCACTTGAGGTGGCGACTCTGTGTGTTAGAAGTTTTCAATTTCTCCATTGAGGGAGAGAACCTAGAAGGAATGAATATTTGGCCTTTAGTTAGTAATAGAAGCTCTATTACATGATGTTTAAGAAAATTTTCAGAATTTTTTTTATTCCCGCTAAGCCTTTGGATCTCAAAAAATTTCAATGTAGTACTAATTTATTAAAGCTTGCACATAAGGTGCCTAAATTTTATGGAGATCAACCAGCTCTTGATCATTTAGATGCTTTTCATATGTTCCTTGATGATTACAAAATTGATGCCAAAAGTGATGCCATGAAATTATTTGCCTGGTCATTAAAGGATGATGCAAGAGAAGAATATGAATCATTACCTACACAAAGTATTTCATCTTGGAAAGAATTTGAACAATGGTTTCTATACGAATTTCATGATGCAATCAATGAAGATAACATGTGTTATGAAAAGTGTGAAGACCAAAGTTGCATCATTGAGGAGGATCATAGTATGTCTCTACTTGATGCATTTTTCAGTTTGGAGAGATTCCAAGGGGAGTTTTGTGCACACTTATTCTTGAGGATGGTGAATATATATAAGAGGATACCTGAAACAATTATGCCTTCATAAAAAGAATTAATGAGAAAGGTCAAAAACTTGGGAATCTCATTAGATAAACCTGATTTGAAGCTTCTTGTTAAGATATTAGAAGAACATAGTGAAGACAAAGAAGAGGCTTATGATCAAATCGAACAAGGCCTTATTTTTTATGATAATATTAGTGATGATGAAGAAAATTCAAATTACATATCCCCTTTGGATGCATTTTTGAACATAGAGAAATAAGAAGAAGAATTTGCAGTACAATTCTTCATAAGGATGTTTAATATATATCAAGAAATACCTTCAAAATGCAGACCTCCATCCTCTGATCTTTTAAACAAAATGTGAGAACTAGGTCTCTTATTTGATCATCAATTTATTTATTTTCTCAAACTTATGAATAATGAATTGGTTGCAGAGGAGAATGAATGCAAGACTAAAGTAGCATATGAGTCAAGTGAGATTTCAGATGTGAATGAAGGAAACTCTTTTGGACAGTCTGAGGAAAGATCTTTCCATGATGATACTTGTATGATATCAAACATCGGTGAATATAAAAATGAGGAAGAGAATTCTCTCAATGAGGAAGAGATTTCAACCTTGTTAGACATAGAATATCATAAACATATTGAGAGGAACAACCCAATTTTTTTCTCAATCCATCATGGTAAACAAGTTGACAGATCAACACATATTTAGGGTGTACTAGATGAAGGGGATGATAATTCCTAGGGATCAAATTGTGGAGATGAAATAGAACTACATGAACATGAGGAAGATTCAGGAAATAATGTTAATGAAGATATTAGTCTTCTTGATGAAACACTTGATGATTCAAATGAAAATTCTCATGAATGTATGCCTAAATTCTCTATGTTCCTGAATCCATTGTTTGAAGAGGAAGTAGATGAAGATATGTTTGATTTTTCTATGTTATCAAATCCATTGTTTGAAGAGGATCCTTTATGCAATGGAATCTATTAGCATCATAATGAAGATAACAGTCCTAATTTTAAAGTTGATGAAACTCATGAAGTAAATTCAGAGGGTGAGATATTGATGCAGGAGCATCCCAGGGTAGTTGGCTATCCTGCATGTTTGGGAGATTTGATGGAGTTGTGTGCACTTATTTTAATGTGTGAGGGGTTTTGGTAGAGTTGGATAGACCTAATTTGGTCTTGGGTAATTTGTTTTGATGTATTTAATGAACTTGGCATGGTTTTGGTTTCTCAGCATGGCCTAGGAGGAGTTTGGCCTTGCTTAGAAATTTGGTGCCTATTACAGGTTGTATAAGTAATTTTCCACAAAGAGTTAGAGGCTGAAAATTTCAAGGATTGAAGAGGGCCTATATTTCTTCCTACGGTTCAAAGCACGAGTTCTAATTCATCCGGAGCTAGGAGATATCGCGATTTTACTAAGACATCTATTTTGGCAATTTAATTGTTGTTGTTGGCCGACTTGTGGCATTTAATTTCGGTATTTGTATTTAATTTATTTTCAGGGCCGACCTGTGGCTTAGATTGGTATAAATAGGGGTGGTGGGGAAGTCTTTAGGCAATTCATTTTTCATTCATCCATCTTGGAGAAGAAGAAGAGGTAGAGGAGCGAGTTTTGAGAGGAGCTAGTAGCTGCGGCTTGGGAAACAAAGGAGATTGCTTGGTGGGCTTGCAAGCACCGGGTTAGATCTTCCTTGGGAATTCTTATCAGTGTGTGGATCTGGGCTAGCTAGGGTTTGGTTTGGATCTTGCGAGATCTTGCAGAGTTTCTATTGTAATTGCATGATATTTGGTCGTAACCCGGAAGGCCTTACAGCCGGGCATGTTGGATGAAAATATAATGATTCTATTATGAGTATTGGCATTGTGTGGATCTAAATCTTTGTATTGTTATTATATTCTATTGTGTGGTTATTTGCTGGGGGCTAGGACATCTCCATCGGGAATTCTCCTACCTTGCACTGCATCAAGTGGTATCAGAGCAAAGGTTGGATCTAGTTGGTGATTTGCTACAGAGGGTTTGCGAAGATCTTGGAAGATGCCTCCGAGAAGATTGGACCCTAGGGTAATTGATGATCTTACTGATACTGTGGAAGAACGAATCTCAGAGAAGATTAAGGCTCAAATAGAGGAGGTTAAAGCCAGTCTTAGATCTGAGATGGAGTCGATGAAGAGTGATATGATTGCTGAGATTATAAGTGCCTTGGGTGGTATACCTAGGCATGTGGGTATTGAAGATGGTTATGAGGAAGCTGCTGAAGAATTTGAGACTACTAGATCTAATGGTAGAGCTGAGCAAGATGAGAGACCTAGAGGAAATAGGATTGTTCAGTTTGATAGATCTGGACCTCAGTTGAAGCTAAAGCATAAGATGGAGGTTTCTAATTTCTCAAGTACTTTGAATCCTGAAGACCTGATTGATTGGATTGGTGAGTTGGAAGACTATTTTGAACTTGAGGATATTGAAGATCCGCTCAGAGTGAGGATAGCACAGACCAAGCTAAAGGGACATGCTGCTCTTTGGTGGAAAGAGTTACAGTGAGATAGAGAAGAGGAAGGTGAAATGAAGATCACTAGATGGAGATTGATGGTGACTAAACTGAAGGCTAAGTTCATTCCTGCTGATTATGAACTGGAGTTGTTTAAGAGGTTACAGAATTTAAAACAGAAGGATATGACTGTGAAAGATTATACAGAGGAGTTTTACAAGTTGACTATTCATTCTGAACATAGAGAGTTGTCTAAGGAGAAGGTGGCTAGATACATTAATGGTTTGAGATTCAATATTCAGGATGAGGTTGGTATGCTGAATATTTCTTCAGTTGAGGATGCCTATCAGTATGCTTTGAGGGCCGAGGAAAAGTTGAAGAGGAAGAATCAAGGTGGTTCCCGAGGGAAGGAGAAGCAGGATTATTCAGCAAAACCAAATGCAGAAGCTAAACCAAAACTTGTTGATCAAAAGCGAAGGATAGGTCAAGGTGAATTTAAGGGTACTTGTTTCAAATGTCATGAAGAAGGGCATAGAGCTTATCAATGTCCATGGAAGGATGGTGACAGAAGAGCTGGTGTTGTGGATGAGGTTGAAGATGAAGAACCTGAGCAAGGAGAGAGTTTTCTAGCTCGGCGAGTACTGATGGGTCAAAGGACATGGGAATCTTGTCAAAGGACTAATTTGTTTAGGACTCGTTGCAAGTCTAGTGGCAAAGTCTGTAATGTGATTGTGGATGGTGGTAGTACTGATAACCTTGTTGCTGAGGAGATGGTTCAGAAACTTGGTTTGAAAAGAACAAGACATCCTTATCCTTATAGGATTGGTTGGTTGCAAGGTGAGCATGCTTTGGAAGTAAGGGAGCAGTGCCTTGTTGGTATCCAGATTGGGAAGTATAAGGATCAAGTGTTGTGTGATATTGTGGACATGAACAGTTGTCATTTGTTGCTTGGTAGACCTTGGCAATATGATTGTAGGGCTATGCATGATTGTGTCAAGAATGTGTTTACAATTGTGAAAGATGGCAAGAAGTATTCCCTAATTCCCTTGCAAAATGAAGAGGTTGGTAGAAGGAACCTGAGCATTGGTAGCCGAGTTGGCAGATTCTGAAAGGGTTAGAGATCAGCGTGGACAGCAAACCTGTGAGACATCAAGGATGGATATGAAGACGCAGCAGTGGAATAAGGGAAAGAATGTGCAAGTTGAAGACTTGGAGGACATGTATGTGAAGAACCATTCAGGGATTTATGTGTTGAATCCTAGACGATGTTCTTCCAGCTATTGAGAACATCTTTTCGCACCTGGGGAGTCTGATGCAGGAGCATCCCAGGGTAGTTGGCTATCCTGCATGCTTGGGAGATTTGATGGAGTTGTGTGCACTTATTTTAATGTGTGAGGGGTTTTGGTAGAGTTTGATAGACCTAATTTGGTCTTGGGTAATTTGTTTTGATGTATTTAATGAACTTGGCATGGTTTTGGTTTCTCAGCATGGCCTAGGAAGAGTTTGGCCTTGCTTAGGAATTTGGTGCCTATTACAGGTTGTATAAGTAATTTTCCACAAAGAGTTAGAGGCTGAAAATTTCAAGGATTGAAGAGGGTTTATATTTCTTCCTACGGTTTGAAGCACAAGTTCTAATTCATCCGGAGCTAGGAGATATCGCGATTTTACTAAGACATCTATTTTGGCAATTTAATTGTTGTTGTTGGCCGACTTGTGGCATTTAATTTCGGTATTTGTATTTAATTTATTTTCAGGGCCGACCTGTGGCTTAGATTGGTATAAATAGGGGTGGTGGGGAAGTCTTTAGGCAATTCATTTTTCATTCATCCATCTTGGAGAAGAGGAAGAGGTAGAGGAGCGAGTTTTGAGAGGAGCTAGTAGCTGCGGCTTGGGAAACAAAGGAGATTGCTTGGTGGGCTTGCGAGCACCGGGTTAGATCTTCCTTGGGAATTCTTATCAGTGTGTGGATCTGGGCTAGCTAGGGTTTGGTTTGGATCTTGTGAGATCTTGTAGAGTTTCTATTATAATTGCATGATATTTGGCCGTAACCCGGAAGGCCTTACAGCCGGGCATGTTGGATGAAAATATAATGATTCTATTATGAGTATTGGCATTGTGTGGATCTAAATCTTTGTATTGTTATTATATTCTATTGTGTGGTTATTTGCTGGGGGCTAGGACATCTCCATCGGGGATTCTCCTACCTTGCACTGCATCAGATATCTTTTAGTTCATCCTTTGAGCCAAAGGTACACCAAATATGTGAAGATGAGATGGAATCAGCCAAGCATGATGGGGGAAATAGATTAAAGGATAGTTTTGAAGATTGCTTAGATATTTCACCTAACCATAGTCCTGGTATATGTGAAGAAGTGTCTCCTCGACATGAACCATCTTTAAAACCATTTTATGAACAAGTGTTGCACCATAGGCATGTAGAAAAGATTGGATTAGACAAACATAATCTGCATTCTAAATATGGAGACATAGAAAATTGTATACAAAAGAACAATCAAGCAAAGAAGATTTATTCTAATGCTTATATGATTGGTTACATGCATGACCAAAGGGAGCTTCCGTTCAGCAAGGACCAAAGTGCATTTGATGATTTATCAAAGAAAAAACAAAAAGAGAATACCAAAAAATACAATAATAAAGAAACAAGTATTGTTCACAAAAATGATGGCATTTCATTCAAGAAATCCAAAGTGTTACATGATTAGAATCAAGTGTTTGATAGGGGAAAATGTTGATTCCATGTTTTGGTGGCCTGGGGCCATCGAATGAGATTTGATTTGATTATTGAAATATGCAATGACTCTATAGCCTAATGGACTTCGCACTTGGTCTGTTTCTCCAGAGATAGCTGGAATCTCACTATGCTCACATGGAGCATACATCCCCAGAAAGAGCCTGTTGGAGCTCTAAATTTTGGGCAAAATTTGGAGTCCTATAAAGTGATAAAACCCTAAAAAATGGCCTCTTAATTTACATGCCAAATAATTAATTATGGATTAGATGAAATGGGATAAAATATTACATTAATTTTCAATTAAAAAGTTGAGAGATTATGTAAGAAAGCTCTGTGACAAGAAAAATCAAAATTACGTGATCAAAGCCTTCAGAAAATGCTAGAATTTTGACTTGCTGCAAAGATGATGCCAATAGAGGATGAAGATGGTCAAATTTTAAAAATCTAAAAAATAACTAGTTCGGGAAATCAAAATTTCTATTTCCAATAAAAATATTAGCTTTCCACGAGGTGTTTTGGTTTTTCGACCAGACCCAAATCCGAAAGTTAGGTAGTTATTTTTTAGTTAGTTTATTATTTTTTCAAAATAATTTGTAATAAGGGTGTGTCTTTTCACCCTAAAGAGGTGTGAAAGCTACTCAAACATGTATATATACATGATATAAAATGAAAAGATAGAAGACAATACAAGATAGATTTTCATAGGATATAATTCGATCACAACTATAATATGAACTCTAATGTACTATTTTTTCAACATTGATAAAGATAAGTGCTCTTCTTTTTATTTGTGGTTAATATAGTTTCTTATTTTCAATTATTTTTTTAGATTACTCTGTGAACCAGGGTATCCTACTTTGTTCTTTATTTGATGCATTTATTTATGGCTAATTTATACAATTTGAATAGCAGTTGCATGGTCTGAGAACCTGTTATTGTTCCTTTCAGGCTCTTAAGTTGGGTTAAAATCCATAGGACTAATTGTATAAGTTGTTTAAATTTTTGTTTCAAATTGAAGCCTGTAGGATGATGGTCTCGCTTTACAGGAGTGAGTTACCTTAAAACCGTCTCCGTTTATACGTAGGATTGAAAGTTTTATGACTCTATAGCCTAAGTATTTAGAAGGCACTGATCTAACTATTATTTGGAAATTGTCATTTGGTTCATACTTTTTGGTTTGTAGATTATATAATTATTATTTTAAAAAACATTACTTTTGAGTCCTTAGTTTAATCCACTTTAGTCAAGATTTATAGAGTAGAGATTATTAGGAGATTTTTGATTTCCTCAAAGGATCATTCACTACCTTTGGAGGAACTTTGTTTTGTGTATGTAGTTGAGAAACATAGAGAATTTGATAGTCCAAAAGAGAATTTAGGCCTACCAACCTTGGCTTGATTAAGCCAAAATTCCAGAGGTATAAGTGGTACATTACCATTATACCTGTCAGTTGGCCAAAAGTGAATCCATCATTTTTGGGCACCAACAAGTACATTACCAAACCATAGCTCATAAGGTTTTTTGTTTGCACCCAGCCTTAATTGAATTCTATTGATTGTATAGACTGCAGTATTGACCGCATCTCTCCAATAGGTGTGTGCCACCTTTCCTTCAATCATGATAGTGTGTGTTGTATCAAGAATGATCCTATTCCTCCTTTTTGCTATTCCACACTGTTGAGGGGTTCTAGGTGCACTTAATTGTCTCTTTATCCCATGTTCTTCATAGTACTCATAAAATCCATCAAAGGTGAATTCTCCTCCTCTATCTGATCTTAGACATTTAATCTTCAATCCAGACTCATTTTCAACCTTAGCTTTGAATATTTTGAATTTTTCAAAGGCTTCTAATTTGTCTTTTAGGAATGCAACCCACATCATTCTAGAATAATCATCAACAAACAAAATAAAGTACCTTTCACCATAGTATGATCTTGTTTGAGTTGGTCCACATAGGTCTGTATGTATTAGATCCAACTTGTTCTCTATTGAATTATGCTTGCTTCTGAATGGATTCCTTACATGCTTTCCCATCACACATTCCTTGCATATTGTGTCTACTGGCTTTGCAATGCCAGGAAGATCTCTTACTACTTTTACATTACTTATCTTTACTATGTTATCAAAATTGATATGACAGTCTTTTGTGTCATAACCAATTGTCATCTACTTTAGCAACAAAACAATTTGCTTCTAGATTAAGCTGAAAAAGATTACCTTTAGTCTTTTATCCTGATGCAATAATTTCTCCTTCTTTTTTGTTAATTATGCATTTGTTATCTTTGAACTCCAACTAGTAACCTTTGTCAAGCAACTGTCCAACACTCAATAGGTTATGCTGCAAACCATCAACATAAAGAAAATCGTCAGTTATGTTCTTTCCATCCAAAGTGATAGCTCCTCTACCTATGATAGGTTTAGGAGTGTTGTCACCAAACCTAACCATGCCACCTTTGTATCTATCTAGATGTACAAATCTATCTTTATCTCCTGTCATGTGGTATGAACAACCATTGTCAATGATCCAATCAGTTCTGATGTCCGCTTGTGAAATAAATGCTAACTCATGTGCATCTTTCTCATCTTCAAGGACAATGAATTCAATTTCTTCTTCTACTGATTCATCATCATATACTCCATCACCAGCATAGTAATATTCCTTAGTATACTTAGGCTTGTAGTTATTTCTGAACTTCTTGACTCTAGTAGGACACTTAGATGAAAAGTGACCAATCTTATTACATGAAAATCATTTGAATGGTAATTGACCTTCATATTTTCCTTTTCCTTTCTTTTATTTCTTAGCAATCAAAGAAATGAAATCATCTATTTCTTTGTCCTCATCATCAACATCAAAATCACTAGAAGTATTCAAGGATTTCTTACCATGGACTAAGGCTCTAAATGTTTTTTCACTCTTAGGTTTTGTCTTCAATCTTGATATCTCAAAGGCTGAAAGCTTGTTGATTAAGGTCTCGCTTTTAAATTCTTTTGTGCACTGCATAGTCTCATCTAGGATGCATATCTTGTCATATTCAGGTGTCAAGGTAGTCATCAATTTATCCATTATGTTTTCTTCTGAAATTTCTCTACCATTGTTTTTTATTCCAGCAATTGCTTCATTAATCCTTTGATTGTAGGCTCTAACATTCTCATCAGGTAACATTTATAATGTATTGTACCTTTTCTTCCATGTCTTTCTGCACGCATTCTTGGCTTGAATATCTCCTTCAAACATGTTCTCAAGATACTTCCATATCTTGTAGGCTTTATCCATCTTCTTGATCTCTAAAAATTCACTATCAGATAGGGTGCTAATAAGGGCTTCCTTGGCAATAGCATTTGAAGTGAACATCTCCTTTTGTTTCAAAGTTGCATCATCTTTTGCAAGATCTGCTAGAGAGGGAATTTGAACTTCTTTGGTAGCTACTGCAAAAATCTCAAAGGCAATGTAGTGCAAATGTGTCATCATCTTGTTCTTCCAGTCAAGATAATTCTCTCCATCAAACTTAGGACTTTCTTTTCTAAAGAATGACATCTGATCAACCTCAATTTGTTAAAATTTCTCTCTGAGGCACTTGTCTTTGATACCAATTGTTAAGAATAGTCCCAAGAGATAACTAAGAGGGGGGGGGTGAATCATTTATCTACAAGTTTCAATTCTTTATCTAATTAAGTATGAAATAACATTTAAGCAAAATACAATGAAAGAACACTTAAACAACACCATGATTTTGGTTATGAGGAAACCCAAATAGGTAAAAACCCTGGTGGGAATTGACACCCACTAAGAACTACACTTGTGTATTATGATCCTTGTTAGAAGACCTTACAACCCTGTTAGGAGTTGATCTTTACAATGCATTAAGTATAGTGACCTAGTCAAGGGTCAAACCCTGTTAGGATTCTTTTACAATTAACCCTGTTAGGGGTGAGGACGCACTATCTAAGAGCACACTACTCAAAGGGGTGAAGGTTGCAACCTTTTGTTTAACAGATACACACTATATCTAGATCTTGGTGAACTACACGTAGACCTGTTATCTTGATCAGTTCCAATGAATAGCATATACTCTTTATTATTGTCCCTGCCTGAAGTCTTTAAGATCTTCATATGACCAAGCGAAAACATCTTTAAATTCTTTAAGAAGATTTGAAAACCTATGTTTCTCTTCTAAACTACAACAAGTGCCTAAATTAACAAGTTTTGGATCATCATCATTACCAACGTTAATCTTCTCATACTTGTCAGAAGAGCTCTCATTAGGCACAAGAATTATATTGGTAGAACAATCTCTTCTATCAAAGAGTCTTTCCAGATTCATTACCCCTTTTGGAATATAGTTTCCTTTTAGCTTGACAGTCTCAGGACCAGCCTCCTCTCTAGGATCAGAATAGAACTCATGGTATTTTGCATCTAAACCTTCAAAATACACAAAGGAAAATTTTTTCACCCCTTACAAGAATTGAATTATATGGGCATCATTGTTGAACACTTGCCATGAACTGGCATTGTCTGGTACACTAGGTCTATGAATCAGCTCTATTAAATACTTATATGTCCCAAAATTAGGGTGAGGAATTAACAATGTTGTTGAACCAGCTAAGGCATCAGCTCTGGAATTAAAGTTCCTGGGCATAGCTTCAATTGAAAATAAATCAAAACACTCCATCTCACCCCAAACTCTATTTCGATAGTGCTTTAACCTTTCATTTTTAATAGCAAACAGGGACCTAATTTATTTTACAATTAATTCAGCATCACATTTTTCTTTCAACAGCTTGATCCCCTTCTTTTTTGCCTCCTCCATGCCAAGAAGCAAGGCTTCGTATTCGACTGTGTTATTAGTGTTTTCAAACTCAAGCTTAAAATCTAAAGGATACATTTCTCAAGAAGGAGATATCAACACTATCTCAACTCCTGACCTAGTTGAAGAACAACTACTGTCAAACTCCAGAGTCCACAAATCTTCTCCTTTCAATTCTTGTGAATTAGGTATGTCAATTTCAGGCATGATCAGGTAATTACCAAACTCTAATTCTTGATAAAGGATATGTGATTTGGGATCTTCAGAAGGGAACACAGTATACTTAGACTTAGTCTCTAGATGGAGGACTAACTTTTGATTACCTATGGGAATGGTAGCTTGAGACCAGTCTAACTTAATTTCACCACCTATGTCATTGTAGAAAGTTCTACTCACGAGCATCCCATAACTGGTTGGGATTTCAACAACAAGGATTGTTAATTTCATTCTCTTATTGGGATAAGCTACAAGAGCACCTGAGCATCCTTGATCTTCCCTACTTAGGGTACTTGTTTAGGATCCATTGCATAGCAATTTCCAAAGGTTTTTTTCAAAGTGAGATCTAAAGCATTGCCTACAGAGGTAGGCATTATGTTATCTAAGGTGCCTAAATCTATAATATAGTTGTTCATCTTGTAACCATGTATAAACAATGAAACATAGAAAGGCTCCAACTTAGTAGAGGAAGAAGCTACTCAAGAGGTTTCTACATGAGTAGTAGATTCTTCATTTGTAGGTTGGCTATCTATTGATTCAACAAGGGTTTCATAGGAAGACACAATATTTATTTGCTGAGGTTCATGGACTGAAGGAGAGCCTTTTACATAATCAATTAACTTGTCCAATTCTTTATGATTAAGCCTTAAGTAATCAGGTGGAGAAATTTGAATTTTTGAAGACTTGCAAAAATCCACTATATCAAAAAAAGGTTCAGGCTCTAACCTTTTGAATAAATTTATATCTGGCATTGAGGGTCCTTGAAACTTGTGACTAGTACCATCTTGATTCATTGATTCTTTCTCTTTCCTATCGGTCATTGAAGGAGACTGAGTGGGAGTCTTAATGACTTGTTGATTTCTTGTAAGCACAAAACAAGAAGGATCTCCAAGAGTAATAAGAACACTACCACCTCTATCAAAATCTAATTCATATTCCAAGTAGTAACTCATGGATTCATCAGGTCCTCCTAAAGTTCCTTCATCATCAAGTATTTCTACTACATTTTCTTTATTAGTCTCCATTTAATGGTATATCACCATCTCGGGAAAGAAGAACCATCATGATCATTAGTCAGGTGAAAAATACACATATGTCCTCTATTTACTGATGGACCTTCAATTAAGAGTTTTTGTTGTCCATGGAGAACATTAGATTATTTACTAAAGGTGCCTTTGCCTTGGTTTGGACATCTATGAGGGATATCCTGATATGGAGTTGTAGGCTTGGGTAGTTATCTTTTCATTTAGATCACATCATTAACTATTCTTTGTACAATAGGGTCAGCGGAACTAGATGTAGATGCCTGACTATTAGGAATTTGTACTTCTCTTTTCCATTTTCCAACAATTATCATATTGTCCTTGAGTTCGAGTGCCAGAGTTTGAGCAACTGCTAAATCTACCACTCTGCCACATCGCAAGTGGAAGATGATATCAGGAGGCATCACATTCATAAAGAATTATTTTCTATTCTCATCACTAGGATGATGTGCATTGGGTATTTGATGCAAAATTTTGTTAAACTTAGCAACAAATTCTCTCATTGGCTCATGAATCTCTTTTTTTAATTGAGAGAGTTGCAACAACAAAGAGTGTTCATCATCCACTACTTTGAAGTGAGCTTCAAAGGCTATTTTCATAGCATTCCAAGTTTTGATAGAACCATTAGGCAGATGGTGAAACCAATCCACAACAGCCTATGCCAATGTCTGAACAAATAGATGAATGGCCACATCTTCTATTCCTACAACTATAACCCCACATGCAATATTAAAAGTATTTAGATGATCATTCAGAGAGACCCTACCATCTCCATTGAATTTAGGAAGTACTTCCCTAGCTCCCTTAGGCAAGGCTTGTAAGTTAAAATTGGTTAAATCAAGGGGGCCAACTTGAGCTCCCCGAGGTTGGTTTTGAGCCATGTTGGGTAGAATGATATTCAGGGGTTGGGGATTAAAATGAGATGGGACCAATGTACCGAATAAGGTAAGGGCTTGAAAGGCAGCAGTAGATGTTGTTAACTTGGTGGGTGAAGATGATCTACTAGTAGTTTTAACTCTTCTTCTCACAGGGACATTAGGGATGAAGTTCAGTTTCTTCAAAACCTCAAAATCATCATCAATCAAACCCTTCACTCTATCTCCCCTTGTGTATCTTTTCTTAGCCAGTTTACTAATTTTAAACAAAATAAAATTATAAAGTTTAGAAGTCGGTCTTAAGGCCTTTGGACAGCCCTGTCTACCACAACATCTTCCTGAGCTATAGGTAAACCTCTTAACCACTCGCCAATCTCTTTTTCTTCTTCAATTACTAGCCGCACTTGTTGATATTAGTGGTTACTTGTTCTTAGATTCCAGGCCACTATGTTGAGATCTATGATGATGTCTTCTTGAGTGTCTAATAAATGGAGGTCCGATTGTAAAACTGGGGGAACTTCTTGATGACCAGGAATCACTTCAGCGGGTAAAACCATGATTAATCATTAAATGAAACTATCAGGCTCTGGTCTACTTGTTAGACTCCCCAGCGGAGTCACCAAAAATTTGTTAGCGAATAAATTTTCCTTCTATAATGATAAATTGATGAATAACTCTCATATCCCAATAACAGAAAGAAAAACCACACTAACAACTGAGTTAGTCACTCACCACTAACTCTCTGCTTTAAAGGAGCAGCTGCCTTCTACAAAGATCTACTTTTAATTACCCTTTATTATAAAAGAATCAAAATTTAGGAGACGCTTTTAACCAAAAATCATAGAAAGGCTTTGCTAACATTCCATTATGAATCAACAATGAAATGATTCAATTTCAGAACATGCAACAGATACTCTAAGCCAATTGACTCAGAATATAAAATAATTTTTTTTTAAAGAATGGTTGATTCAAAGACATAAATCTTAAACTAGAAGACTGAATAAACATCAAGATATGCACACAGATTAAAGTAGCATAATCATTTAATTACAACTAAAATCATAATCATGCATTCACTTGACCAACTAATCAATGGAAATTACCAGAATCTGCAATAAAAACCAACTGATTATATATATGCATACCAAAGTTTAACAGTATAAGTATCAAATATAACTTCAAACAACAAGATAATATCAAGTTTTTAACTAGAGAACCGACACCCATTAGGTTGTCTCATAACCTTTAAATAGCCACATAGGGCTAATTCAGTTTTAAAACTAATTATTCATGAAAATAGTAGGAAAGTCAGGAAAAGATTCTCAAAAATAGAAACAATCTCCTAAGAGGAACTAATTGATCGATTGGTCATTTCTGGCTCCATCATTTTTAGAAGTTTGGGTGGCTTCTCATGTTGTGCTCCACTCCTCGAAGGTCGTCGAGAAGCTCGCAAGTAACTCCTAGTTCAGTGTGGTAATGGCCTCGAACCTTTGCACCCAGATGTTTCCAAAATTCTATGCCTATTGAAGCTTTCCCCTTTGAGTCTTTATCTACTCACAACCATAGACTGCCCAAGAATCCACTCAAGTGAAAACTAGGAAATCATCGATCTCTATACTCTTGTCAGCTTTCATACTTTTAACATTTTCTTGAAAATAAGCAAGTATCTTGGTTATGTCAATTCTAGCTTTCCCTTTAAGTTCAATTAATTTTCCCAGACATTCGTTATGAATGTTGATGAAGTCCTTAACATTGCTCAGTGTTTCCAAGATATGAGAAGATTCATAAGCTACATGTTCATAGATCAAACTCTCCCATTCTAGATTCGCCTTTGCCACAAATAGAGAATTTTCCTCTATTCCAGGTACCGCCTTTTCTACAAGGAAATTTTTAATACCATATGTATATGCATCTTCCATATTTAGTACCTCTCTTTCTAGCTGATCTTTCTCCTTTCTCCTTTCTCCAATATTTTACATCCATCTCGATTGTTATAATGATCTCCTCAGCTTTCTCGATCAAATCTTTAAAGTCACAAGTGAACCCAATGATTTCCTTTTTAACCTTATCAATCTAGCTGAAGAAATTCTTTGAAATTGACCTATCTTTTTTAACTTGATCTACTTTTGATTTTCTGGGGACTTCACATCTAAATATATGGGAACCATTGACAAAGGTTGAGGAGAAGGGTCCTAAAGCTATTGAATATATTTTTCCATCTTGCAAAGAGCCTGTTTCAGCTTCATTTTATCTTTTGCATCCTTCCACACTCAGTGGTTGATCTTCTTATTGGCCAAGTTTAGGATTTCGAAATCAAAAACCCTAGTAGCCATACCCAGGTCAACTTTCTCCACATTAAAATCCTTCTATGTTACCTCATCAGTGGTTTTATCAAATTTTGGTTTGAAAATTTCTGCAATACAATGACCTGTTTTGGAGTCTACATCCAACATAGCCTCTATCTTTGGCTTCTTTGCCCTGGGTGTTTTTCCCAAATACTTGCTGACTAAATCTCCAACAAGAGTAGAAATAGGTACAATACTTATCTTTTTGTTTGCTGATAAATCCATCCAGTTAGGGGTTTTTGGTGTAGAATCTCTTGCAGGAGTTTGCGTCACAGAACTTTTTAATATTGTCAGGTCCTCTTGACCTACTTCTGGTAGCTTAGCTCCTGATGGGTTAACTAGAGTGTTATCCATCTCAGGTTCTCCTTGAGGTTGTAAGTCATCTTCATTTGTGTCTAGATCTAGTACAATGCAAGGGACTTTATCTGCTTTTTGATTTAATCTACTTCTAGTTCTTGTGAGTCTAACAGATTGTTCAATGGTTGGCTTTTCTTCTTTTGGATGTGTTTTAGCTCCAAATTCAAATTCACTTGTAGAAATAAATTTTTCAACCTTATCAGTATGTACAAGTGAAGCTACACATTTTGAAATCCTTGAACTTTTTCTAATTATTGGAACAATGTCCTCTTGCTTCTTCTTTCATTTCACTTCTTTCAACCATTTATCAATTCTTTTGAAAACATCTCGAGACAAAGAATTAATATCTTCTTCTTCCTTTTCCTTCCAATTTATTTTTCTAACCATTGCATCATCATTAAGCTCTACATATCTAGATTCCAGTACATTTTCATCATCCTCATCTTCAAACCCTTTGATTTTGAAAGGTAGGCGAAGCAACACAATCTGCTTCAAAGAAAACCTGGAATGAAGTCTTCTTTCAACTTCAATCTTGTCAACACAGTCAGCCCAAAAGTCTTCCATCTCCGGTTGGTGAAGGAAAGTAGAATCAATCTTGAAATGATTTGCTACAAATTGCTTACTATCAAAATAACTCCATTTTTGGAAGGAGGGGAGATTCATTGCTTTTAATTCTATATCCATAGATGATGTAGAATGCATTACCCTAAAACGGTAATGACCCAAATCAATAGGGAAAAGGGAGACTGCACCTCTCTTAATCTTATATTTTACCTCCACCTGAAGCAATTGTCTACAGACTTCTAGTAAGACAAACTTGTCTAAATAGTATCTCAGAAGCTTCAAAGGTTCACCATTGTAACCTCCCACTCTTAGATAGTTGAAACTCAGAAATTGAAAATAAAAGCTCCCATAAATTTTGATTAGCTCCATAGCTTCTTCTGACATTCTGTAGTTAATTTTCCCCTTTAGCTCAAAAATGAGCTTAGCCATAAATGTATCCTGAATTCTCTGAAAATATTTTGAATTCTTCTTTTTCTAAAGCGAAGGGTGGTACTCATAAATTTTAATATTTTCTCTCCACGGCTCATGTGGTAGTCCGTCCCAAATTCTACAAATGACAAGGGAATAGAAAAAATATGAAGACAAATAGAAACTTGAGGCTTATGCAGACTCAGATATTCTTCATGAAGCCTTTTGGCTATTAACTCTACCCAATCAACATATGGTCCTTCACTCAAAATAGCTTGGACAAAAACATACATCCAATCTTCCCAAACAAGATCATTGTGTTTACCTTTTATTCTACATAGAATAACAACAATGTCATAGACCTCTCTGATCAATTACTCCTTCAAAGGTTTGGGTAACCTAAAACCCCCTTTTTTAGGCTTTAGAAATGAGTCTGTGGCAATGTTATTGTTGTAATCCATTTTATTCTGGGTAAATTCTTGTTGGGCTTTTTCAAGGCTCCAATCGCCTTAGGTTTCCGTTAGAGGAATCCTTAGTGTTGCCATGATTGTTTGCCTCTTAATAGAAATTAGAATCCCTCCAGAAGGAACATGGATGCACCTATTAACCCTATCATATCTATTTCTACATTCCATCACTAATTATGGGCATGGAGTCACTTCAAGAAAGCTAGCGGCTTCCAATAATCCACTCTCTACATTTTTGGCGGCAAGGGTTTCATTCTCTACATTTCTCATCCTATGGACAATTTCTCATATGTCTTCATCAACAAGGACTATCTCTCACATTTTAGGGAGACAACTACTCACAAGGGAAAAATTATTTTCCTTTACAAACTTGACCTTTGGGGTCGACATGCAAGGACTGAACATTGCAAAACTTAACAAATAATTTCAAGCTAAAGCAACAGGAAAGGTTTAAATTTCCTTTCTTACAATACATAAATTTGAAACCAAAATAAAAATGAAGGAAATTTCTCAACTCACTGATGTTTAGCTCTTTTCCTTGGGATTACCTTCGATGTGCCTCACCTCCAGATTATGCCACCACTATTGTTTACAAACAGAGAAGGCAAGAAAGGAGATAATTTAACACATACACTTGGGTTGCCTTTTTGGTAATCATGACTCCTTGCCATGGATTAATTATGTTCATCATCATTTACTAAGCACGTCCAATCACATTTATTTCATCTCCACATAACCTGTATCCCTTTGCTAAGCTGGACTTCAATTTAAAGTCATTTCAAACTCATCTTGGAATGAAGACAAGATTTGGCATGAGTCTCAAATATTTGGTAATTATTGCATTTAAAAATCTGAACCTTGAACTATTTGGAGTGGAGTTCAAAGTTCAAGATTCACAATGCTCTTGTTACTTGACAAACACTTGACTGAGACAGGACCAATGCAAGACACATGAAAATTATTGAATTATGAATTGGAAATCGGGGGTTCAAAGTTCAAGAAAACAAAAACCAAAGATGTTGAACCAAATGAAATCAAAAGGACGTGGAAAGGAATGTGCAAATCCAATATTAAACTTTGAACTACCGAGAAACAGTTCAAAGTCCAATATTCCATATAACACAGGCACAACACACAAAACTTAACATAACCCTTTTTGCTGCTCAAAGGAAAACATGTGGATAACGACATCGGGAAAACACAAAGTGAATTTTGAACTTTGAACTACGAAGTTCAAAATTCAATATTCAATATGCACTTGACCAAAAGCATGTCCCTTAGAAAAATTTTACAATGAAGACCTTTTGACCAGCAACAGACAGTAACACTTCTAAAAAGAAAAAGAAAGGAAACCCTACTGAAGATTTGGTTGAAGCGGCCAAAATCCTCACGGAGGAGACTGGCATGGACACTGAAGAAGACAAAGAGGGGCGGGAGGAACCTAAAAACATTGACATGGTTGAAGCGGATAAATTACTCTCTAAGGAGGCTGGTATGGAAACTGAGGATGACATAGAGGTGCAGGAAGATGATAAAACCCTCAGCGACTACCATGACAAGGAGGAAAATGATTCGTAGGACAATGTCAAGGAGCCCTTATTGGAAATGGAGAGTGACAAAGCCACCAGTGCAAAACCTAGAGATATGGTGACTGAAGGTCTAGATGACAATTACGTCCCTAAGGAGACTAGCAAGAAAGAGAAAAATGAAGAAGATGCTACTTCCCTGGTGGTGGTTGTGACTGATCCTCCTATTATCAACCCCACAGATCATCGTGAAGTGTGGAAAAACTCTCAAGAAATCCCCATAGTTCTTGTGGATTATGATGACTCACCTTCTTTGGAGGGCACAAATTCTACGGTTATCTATGAGAAGGCCAAAGAGAAAAAAGATGAGGGCATTTTCAAGAAGCTTAAAGACAAGGAGGAACCTAGGAGAAGTCGGGAGGAAACAACTAAGAAGGTCAAAGAAAATTATGGGTTCTTGCAGGTTGTTAAAGAGTGTGTTGAGATGGATATGTAGATGAACTCCTAGTTGTACAAAGAAATCAAAGACATCAGTATCAAGTACTCAGAGCTGGAGGACAGAGTGAAAAAAATCACCCTACTACTTGCCAAGCCTTTGACCACTGGTAAAGGAGATGTTGAGACCCTAGCTGAAGAAGAAGACAAAGGGATGATGGAGAAGCTTGAACTAGTTGTTGTCAATTTCTGCTTGTAGACTACCTCGAGCTGAATCCAGAGCATTGAAGATACCCTCAGCAGGATTATGAAGCAGAACTTTGAGGGCATGAAGGTGACTACTGACAATCGTCAGGCTCTTCTCTCTATGCTGGAAGGGAACACTAGTCCCATTCTTGTTGAAGAAGAATCTGATAAAGGTACCAGTTCTGCTGGCCCTGGATCTCATACTAGAGAAAGCATGAAAAAGAAGAAATTCAACACCTCTAAGGAAATCATGGCTCTCTGAGATTCTATCTAGCAATTCATGTTGCTGAAGGATCACACAGAGAAGTTTATGGAAAAAATGTCGTTTCTAGGCTTCGTGCCTTTTTTGTCTAAGCTGTCTATTTTTTGCTAGTTGGTTGTGTTGGGGGGGTTTCTAATGCTTTCCTCTTTTTCCCCCAGTTGTCTCTTTTTTGCTTTGTGTTTATTCTTCCTATCTTTTGTCCTATTGTAAAGGGTTACGGTTCCCTTCAAAAATTGTTTTATCCTTAATCGAAAACTAATAGAAGAATAATTAGTGACTTAATGTTAGCTCACAATTATGTCTATTTTTAGGTGTCTATAGTAAGGTCATAGATAACTCTATACCACTCATTTCCACTCAAGTATTTATCCCCAAGCACCATTCTAATTGCATGCAAAACAACCTCAGTATGGTCTTAAACACCTCCATCATCCCATGCTTGGATACATCACCAAAAAAAACATTTGGAATTTTCTAAAATGAAGAAAAATAACAGAGTCCATGCTTTGAGTAACATGTAAAATTGTGATTCTTCACACTTGTGTTCATTCTAAAGGTCGAATGAAATGATTTCTTGTTATGCTAACATATGTGATCATTAAATGATCACCCCTAAACTGGTGCCTTTTGTTTTGTTGTACAGATGAGTTATATGGTAATCAATGCAAGGGTAAGTGCACCAAGATAGTGTGCAAAAAGGGGGGTATAAGTGTCCACTTTTTTTTTCTGAAATCAGGTAAACCTAAACTTCAAAGAGAAATTGGAGGGTCTTGCACTCATAATTAGATGTGTAAAGAATAAGAATTGTAGTACTCTGGATCTAGTTTCTAAAATAATAATTTTTTATTTTTTTAAATGGATAAGATTAAGAGGTTCAAACCCTCTGCGTACAAAAAACTATTCCTAATTTTTTTAGAAAAACATAACATAGTTGTTTCTATGCGCTCAACAAAAGGTATAGTTAGATTTAATATTTTGAAAAATTGTTTGTTAGGATGATAGGTAAGAGTGAGATCTACAAGCTGTGTGTTTTTTCATAATTTTCTATTGAGTACTTTTTTATGATTTTTTTACGTGACCGCATCCTGAAAATATGGTACCTATTCATGCGTTGGGCATAACTTGCATCAAAATAATAAAAAATGCAATCTTTTTTTTAAGTGTATCGATTCAAGTGTAGAACAGTAATATGTAATTTTTTTTGCAATTGGTTGAGTAGATCAAAAGTTATTAAGAAAATGGTGGGCATATATGTATGTGAGGCATGTCAAGACACTGGTAAAGAAAATTAAATTTCACTACGTTAATGTTGTCCAAAAATTGAAAACCTTACATGGTCAGAAAGATGAAAAGATGTGTAAGATTATGGTGGTAATTTTAGAGATCCCACTTGATCATTTGTAAACTTGATGAGGATGATGTTAAGAATTCATGTTGGAAGATAAAAAAATGTGTAAAGGGAACTAAAATGGAGGGGAAATGGACTTTCAAGCCTTAGGGTAATTTACTAACCCTTTTTCCAAGCCTAAAATGCATATAGGTTTTTGTGTCCATTAGAACCTACTTGGATTTTAAAAAGAAAAAAGTACATTCAAAATTTTCCAAACCCATATGTGTTTTGAAGATGTAAAGACATGCAATTTATGTTTTACATAACACGTACGAGTTATGAGTACATCAAAACACATGGTCCTAAATTAAGAATACACTACATTTATGTATAGATTTATGTATATAATATATGTCTATGTTTGTATATATGCATATTTATAGTTTTATAAACATATATTTAGCTAGATATATGCATCTCTCTCTCTCTCTCTCTCTCTCTCTCTCTCTCTCTCTCTCTCTCTCTCTCTCTCTCTCTCTCTCTCTCCCTTCCCTCTCTTTCCCCTCCCTTCCTTCCTAGGTTCCTATTTTATAGAACTCGTATAGGTTATGGAAAAGTAGAGTTGAAACTCTAATTTTTCATAACCCGTACAGGTTATGAAGAAAATGTTAACAAGGTTTTTGTAACCTGTACGGGTTATGATAAAATCTATATAATATATTTCCAATGGCCTATAAACTATCACTACAAGTTGTTTGAAGGTCCCAGTGCACTATTTGGCATGAGTTTTTGGGACAGTAATAGTCAGGTTTACATATTTTTGTCAATTTTTCTTTGAAATGCTTGATTTGTTTTATTTTTTGGTTTGTTACTTTAGATTATAATAAAATGATGCTCATTTGTTTTTTTCTTGCTATTTGATTGTGTATTTTTATCATGATGTTATGTGTAGGAAAATCAATATTAATGTAATGGGAAATAACAAGAGAGGAACAAATGAACAATGAGAAGCAGCAAAGATAAGTAAAAGAAAGCGTATGAGGAGGTTACGTGGACAATAACAAGAGAGGAAAAAATGAACAATGAGAATCAGCAATGTGAATCATTGTGATTTATTAGGTGCATTCATCACATTGATTCACAGGACAATGCCAAGGAGCCCTTGGAAATAACAAGAGAGGAACAAATGAACAATGAGAAGCAACAAAGATAAGTAAAAGAGAGCGTATGAGGAGGTTACATGGTTAGGTTATGAGGACAATAACCATACTCCATTTCAAATCAATGTGATGAATGCACCTAATAAATTTGAAGAATATACACAACTTCAATTTGATGAGATTAATGCACCTAATGAAAACCAAGAGAATGCACGCATCTTAACACCTCCTAGAATAATTTGTAGAAAACCAAAGTTTCTAATTGACATTGATGAAAATATTGTGAGGCCAATGCATGATAAAATTTCTAAAAGAACTTGTAGAATAATGGTTAAAAGAATTTGGAATAAAAATTTTGAAAATTTAAACCAAAGTGGAAGATGCCAATTAATTGTTGAAATGATTAAAAATATCAAATTTAGAGAGACAGTGAAATTTTGGGGTTAAGAAAAATTGAAAATAGTAGTAAAATAACTATTGTGATAAATCTATTTGATGCATACCAAGCCATTGGTATGAAAGCACATACAAGAGATGCTAATTTTACTCAACGTGTCCTCACATCAACCATAATGGGAAAGGATATGAAAAAATCTCATTTAATAATCAAAACAAGCAAGTCATTAAGGATAATTAGAACAACATTACGCAATGCCTTAGAGAGGTGAGAGAAAATTGGGGATCCTAACAATAATTCTCTTTGGGCATTCTTGGGTAGACTCCCATGCAAGGACAAGTTGTTGTTGATGCACTAAGAATAAATTACAGGATAACCTTGCTCTCACTATGTTCACCCTACTATTCGGCAAGGTTGGGCTAACCTTGCTCTTATTACATTTTCCCTTATTCTAAAGGTTGGGCTAACCTTTCCGAATAGTAGGGCAACAAAATTGACTGGAATTGGATCATCTCTTGATGTGGACTAGGGCTCTATGGAGGATATGAAACACTTGGTTGTATAGCTTTGGCTAACAATGATGGTCTAGATCTGGCTTTGGTTAACTGTCTTGGTGCTTATTAGCTTGATGGGCTTAGTTATAGGGCTTGATTTCTGGTGGTGCTACCCCTACTATTTTAAGGCAATATCAGGGCTTGACCTTGCTTGGGCTTACTGGCTTTAGGATTTATGTTTCTAGCTTTATCTTTGTTGTGAGGTCCATTGCTGGCACAGGATCCCGATCTCGCTCACAAGACCTTAATCTCTAGAATCATTAATTTAAACTACATTTGTTGACTCGATAGAATAAACCGCTGAACCAATGACAACACAAGGGTTTCACCCAACCAGAGAGATGTTGTTAGAAGGTGAATTGGAATTAGAAATCATGAGCCACATCCAAAACACTATTTAGACATGACTCAAACACAATTTTATGAAAGTTTTCTTCAAATCTTTCCTTATATTAAAATTAGCCAAAGTTTTTTTTGAGATGACAAAACTATTTTATGTTAAGATTAATCATGCATGTACTACGTGTTGTTGTAGGGTCCATGTTGAAATTTCCATTCATTATGATATTTATCATTAAATATGTTGTAATTTTTACACTAATGATGTTTTGTAGGAATGTGGCCTACAAGAACCTCCTAAGTCACTGAGAGAATTTATTTCAAGTGTACTATGTAGAGGAGATGATGGGTACATTTACTAGAAGATGATGTTTTTTAAAGGATTTTTTCCTACATGCGGTGGTTTGAAAAAGTTTCCTAGATGCCTACATCTAGATAGCACACATGAAATTGGTAAGACACTAGTTTCCTATTGGAAAATACAAGTCAGTCACATATGGTGTTAAAGATGGAAAAGAATTAAAAAGGTATGAGTTAGTGAAAAGGGATATAGGCATAGCTGATTTTATGAGGATGTTTCAAGAGAAACTAGTTTATGAGTACATAGGTCACACCCATAGAGCTAGGTGGTTATATGAGCAATTCAAGTTGTGTAAAGAAACTTTCCCCCTAAGTACTATTGTGTTTTCCATTGATTTTTTTGAGAATTATACACTGAAACCTCAAAATGAAGTGCAACCTATGTATTACCACTCTACACAAGTTACTATTTTTGTACACATAGCATTCATGTATGCACGTGATAGCACTAAGGAGGATAGAAAGGTTATAAGAGAGTATCACTTCTATATCAATGATGATCGTAATCATTCCTCTGAGTTTGTGCAAGGATGTTTTAGAGTCTTCTATGATAGTTAAAGGTAAAAAGGTATAAGATACAACCAACACTTAATATGGTCGGATAATTGCATCGTACAATTCAAGAATGCAAGGATGTTCTACTGGTTGAGTAGGATGCATGCGACAATTGGTGTACAACATTTTTGGAATTTCACTAAGGAAGGGCATGGAAAGGGAGAGCATGATGGTGTGGGAGCATGTGTGAAAAGAGCTCTTACCAGATAGGAATTGTAGTACAAAGGTGGCACAATGTTAATAGATGAAGAAACAATCGTGCAATGATGTAACTCTACGATGGGACCAGGTAATGCATGTAAGTCTATGGTTTCTAGATATTTTTAGTTGATACATGAATCTAAAATTAAAAACTATCTATATTGTTGTACACTTACAGAATCAAGCAAAATGCATTCATTTAGAAGTTCAAATGCAACATCATTAGCTATTTATACTAGACAAATTGCATGTTTTTTTCTCTTCATGTATGCATTTTGTGTGGGATGAATGTGAATCAAAAGAGTGGGTTGACCAATGGTCTTATAGACCTTTGAAAACCCTAGATACATATCAACTTCCCAGATAACTACAAATGAACTAGTTTGAAGCATCAATGGATTTTTACCATGTATAAGACATAGTTGAACCAGGTAATTTCTCTAGATTTCTTAAGTTAAATCAATTTTAGACTCAATTTATTAGTTTTTTAAATGTTTATTTTGGTATTAACTAATCCTTCTATTAAATGCAGGTCATGTATATGCAGTAATTGCATATGAGAATAATGAAGAAGAAACAAATCACTTTTTGTGGCATTGTATTTAGGCCAAAAATAAATTGACAACTACAATCATTGATGGAGAGGGTATTCAGTACCCAATAGGATCTATTTTTTTCACAAGGACATGTCTTAGAAGGTACCATTATTGTGTCCATTTGTATGCATGCCTATTAAACTCTTTCTGTTTCACTTTGTATTAACTTGGGTATTAAACTCTATAAAATGCATGTATCCTATCATTAATTCTAATGTCTGGTTGTTTGAGGACTTTGAGACACATAGACATATTCTTCATTACTCTAACCTTATTGTTGCAACAAATATTCAATTGATTAAGTATCATAGAAGACCTCTTAACAAGAATTTGTGGAAAGTTCTTAAATCTAGCCATCCGGCAATACTTGACACAATAAGGATTAGAGCTAATCCAAAAGGCTCTCTTGATTAATTTTGGGCAATCTAGAATAATGATTCTACAATATAGTAGATGATTTTGAAAATTTTGTGTATATCTTCGAGGTTCTTTATGTGCATATTTAGAGGCCAAATTTTGTACTTAAAAATGACAATGAGATGTAATGTGCATAAATAGATGCCAAATTTTATATTAAAAAAGGGCTGCCATGTGCATATTAGATGCTATTTTTTATGTAAAAAAAGGGCAATGAGTTGTCTTGTATGTGTTAGATCCCATTTTTTGTATATAAAAGGTGCAGTGAGCTTCCATGTGCATATTAGATGCTATTTTTTATGTAAAAAAAGGGCAATGAGTTGTCTTGTGCATGTTAGATGCCAAATTTTATATATAAAAGGTGCAATGAGCTTCCATGTGCATATTGGATGTCAATTTATATGTAAAATAGGGGCAATGAGTTATCATGTGCATTTTAGATGCCAAATTTTGTATATAAAAGGTGCAATGGGCCTGATTTGAAAATATATTATTGAAATAAATGTATTTAATCCTCTCAAACACTACCTTGGAAGAATATCCCATTTACTTTTGAACTTTATTTTTTATTTTGTATGTTCAATAATAAATGAGTGTGAAATCCATTTAAAAATTTCTTACTTAAATATTAATTACCATTAAGAACATGTTTAGACATATCTTACAAAAAACTATTCTTTAAATGCCATAAAATGGATGTGACTTCAATGTTGCTCAATTCAAATGAGTAGCATTGGCTATATTTCAATACATTCTCTGTAAGATCGAATCATCTACTCCATTAGTTCTGGTTGGCTACGTAAATGCTAGTCACAACCTCATTTCACTCACGAAGTCCCTCAAATGTTCGTGAGCATACCGGACTAGAGTGTCCCTAAGGGTCACCAAGAAACATTGGGAAGAGATCTTTCTTTGGGTGTATCTCAAAGCTTGTACAAGGTATTGATGAATCACCAGGTGCTATAGGACCATGTTATGGAGGCCTACAATTACCCATCTTAGTTTTGGAAGATTCCCCTTCGTGTTAATTTGGCATCCCTATCTCGATTTGTGTCAAAAGATGCAATGTTTCTCAATTGAAATGAGAAACATGTTGGAAAGTCAAGGTGCTGAGAGGGGGGGTGAATCAAAACCTTATAAAACTTTTAACCTTCAATAATTATTTTATCCCCTTTATCCTTGCATGCATAAAACTTAACAAACTAATTGCTAAAAGTAAGTAAAGTAAAGTAAACTCATTCATCAATAAACACATAACAAAGATTAACACAGTTGACATATGATTTTGTTACGTAGAAACCCTTGGTTAGAGGGGATAATTG